>SEYY01004455.1:0-15000 GCA_009176605.1 Armadillidium nasatum
GGTGGAGTCATCAGCATATGAGTAGATAGGAGATGAGGTTAAATAAAGAAGGTCATTAATGAAAAGTAGAAAAAGTGTTGGAGATAGAAGAAAACCCTGAGGAACACCACTTTTAATAGATTTAAAGGAAGAACGGTGGCCGTCTACAACATCTGCTATAGAACTACCGGAAAGAAAATTAGAGGGAAGATCACAGAGAGAAGGATAGATACCGAAAGAGGGAAGTTTAGATATCAAAGCTTGCCAGACTCTATCGAAGGCTTTCGATATGTTCAGCGCCACAGCAAAGGATTCATATATATATATATATATATATATATATATATATATATATATATATATATATATATATATATATATATATATAATATATATAATATATATATATATATATATAGGCCTTGGTAGCCTCCGAGAATCCAAGAGGGGCGGATTCCAAAGATAGCCCCTCATCCACCTCTTCCACCGCCATCACTTGGTGGCCTCTGGTGATGGGGTTGGTGCCACCAGGAATTTGCAGCCGGCTGTTCCGGATGCACAGTTTATTTTTTCATTAATTTCTGCAACATTCTCGGCCTTCATTCCAATTTCCACTTTGTTGAACATCACCTCTCTTCTTCCAGACCTCACCTCTTATTCTTGACCGAAAAACAGATGTTTGAACGTTCTGATAGCAAACCCTTTTCAGTTTCCTTCTACTGTCTGTATCCTCAATTCTCAGCCAAAGACGGATGTTGTACATACATGCGCAACGATGTTGTTTGTCCTCATGCCTCTAATTTGAAGTCTTCCGAATTTTCCACATTGTGGCTTAGGCTCTCTTGCCATTCTACTACTAAATTAATTTGTTCTCTTTATTTATCTCATAATTCTACTGACTATCACAAATTCTTAAACGATCTAAACTCCAAAAGAGAGCACATTCTCTCTTCTTCTCCTTTCTCAGAAATCATTATTTTAGGTAACTTCAATGTTCACAGTAAATTGCTTTCTTCTAGTTCTCATGATACAGCTAGTGATCGTACCTTCCATTTCGCTATACAGAACGACGTTGAGCAGTTGGTGCAGCTCTCTACTTGTATCCCTGATCGTCTTGAAGATAAACCCAACATTCTAAACCTTCTTCTAACATCTAATCATTCTCCTCATACTGTTAAACTCTTTCCTCCTCTGGGTTCCTTCGACCACCTTCTTATCTCTGTATCCTCTTCTATTTCTTCAAGTCTTCCGCAGGAAAGACTCCTTTTATTGAAAGGAAACGTTTGTGGCATTTCGGTGTCGAGAGCTGGTTGTACTTACGGTTGTACTTCTTTGATTTTCCGTGGAATGATTATTGCTTCCGTGGGAAGTGTGCATAACGCATAACGCATTACTGACATTATTCTCTCTTTCATAGAGGCGCACAATCAATTTTCTTTCCCTTCAACTAAACCTAAACAAACCATGGTTTGATTCTGCTTCTTCTCGTGCAATTCACTGCAGGAATGCTGCCTTCCTTCATGAATTAACGCTGTCTTCAAACTCCAGAAACTGGCACAATTTATATTTCATCCCGAAATCGTGCAAAATCTATCCTTCAAAACACTAAAAACTCTTTTCTCCGTAGAAAATGCAATAATCATTCTGGTTCCTCTTCCTCACGCTCTTTCTGATATTTTGCAAAAAAAGTCAACTCTAACTTTGCTTCTTCCTCTTTTCCTCCTTTAGTGTCTTCCGACGGCTGAACTGCTATTTTACATTTTTCTAAAGCTAAACTCTTCGCTCAAACTTTTGCCTCTAATTCAACCATAGACGATTCAGTAGCTATTACTCCTCCTTCAACCCCCTCCAACTCATTTATGCCTAAAATTGTAATTCCTTCTAAAGATATGATTTCTGCTCTCTTTGTGCTTAATACTAAGAAGGCGTAAGGGTCCAACGGTATTCCTCCCGTGGTTCTCAAAACTCGTGCTTCTGAGCTTGCATTCTGCCTTGGTATACTATTTCGTCTTTGTCTTTCTACTGCGATATTCCCTTCTTGCAGAAAACGTGCGCTCATTCAGCTTGTGCCGAAGAAGGGGGATCCCTCTCAACCCTCCAACTATCGTCAAATTTCTTTTACCTCCGTTCTTTCTAAAGGTTTCGAACCTATTCTTAACAGGAAGATTTGGAAACATCTCAATTCTTCTAATCTTTCCTCTGATCGCCAGTATGACTTTCGTTTTAAACGCTCTACCGGTGATCTTCTTTCCCTTATCTCTAACTCTTAGTTCTCTGCTCTTCGGCATTTCGGCGAATCCTTTGCTGTATCGCTGGACATATCGAAAACCTTGGATAGAGTCTGGCACAAAGCTTTGATTTATAAACTTCCCTCTTTCGGTATCTATCCTTCTCTCTGTGATTTTCTCTCTAATTTCCTTTCCAGGTCGTTCTACAACAGCTCTTGTAGACGACCAAAGTTCATCCCTTAAATCTATTAATAGTGGTGTTCCTCAAGGTTCTGTTTTATCCCCAGAATTTTTTCTACTTTCATTAATGATCTTCTTTCCATTACTTCATCCCCTCTCCACTCCTATGCTGATGACTACACACTTCATTACTCCTTTCAGTTTGAAAAACGTCCATCCCAACAGCAGTTAATAGACTCGAGAAGGGTAGCCTTGGAGTAACCAATTCCTAAATACACTTGATTTATGCTTCACCACCACTCCTTCTAGATATAAATACACCATTTTCCCTCCTATTGGTAACTCTGACCATAATCTCATAGCTCTTAGTTATAATGCTTTCTCTCCAACAGCTCCACCATGCCCTAAACGTACTTTCTGGCACTTTAATCGGGCTAATTGGGGGGCAATGCGTCGCTTCTTTGCTAACTATCATTGAAGTGAATCTTGCTTTGTCTCGGGGAACGCTTCTGTCTCTGCTGAAAAGGTAGGGGCTGTGATCCTTGATGGGATGGGCAGATTCATTCCATCTTCAACTAAATCTTTTTCTCCTCAAAATCCATGGTTCGATGGCAACTGTTCTCTCGTCCTTCGGGAGAGAGACACTGCTTATCGTGAATGGAAAAACTCTCCTTTTCCTATCACTCTTGCTAATTTTCTTTCAGTTCGGAATCTTTGCAGAAACGTTCTTCGACGGACTAAGCGTGCTTTCACTAAAAGGAAGTGCGCTGACCTCCATGGCTCTCCTACTGATAAAAATTTCTGGCCTCTTGTCAAAAATATCTCTAACAACTTCTGTTAATCTGCCTTTCCTCTTCTTATTCGTTCTGATGGTTCTGTAGCTAATACTCCTTCTGAAAAGGCTAATCTCTTCGGCCTCCTTTTTTCATCTAATTCCACCCTGCTCGATTCTGGCATCTCTCCTCCTACTCCTTCTCCTCTCAGGTCATCCCATGTCTCTACCTGTAATTACTCATGATCGGGTGCATGGGATCCTGAAATCTATGAACGTCAGGAAGGCCAGTGGCCCAGATGGCATTCCCCCTCGTGTTCTGAGGGAGTGTGCTTCCGAGTTAGCGCCTGTCCTCGTTCAGCTCTACTCTCTATGCCTTAATACTAATACTTTTCCTCAATGCTGGAAGCGCGCATTTGTTCAGCCGATCCCAAAAAAAGGTAGCCGCTCTGACCCTTCTAACTATCGACCTATAGCTCTCACCTTGTGTTCTATCTAAAATTTTTGAAACTCTCCTCAACTCTCATTTCCTGGATCATTTGGAGTCTCATTCTCTTCTCTCAGATCACCAGTATGGCTTTCGACGCTCGAGGTCAACTGGTGACATACTTTCCTATCTTACTGATCTATGGTCTTCTGCCCTTAGGGACTTCGGGGAGTCTTGTGTGGTGGCGCTTGACATATCCAAGGCTTTTGACCGGGTATGGCATGCGTCGCTGCTCTCCAAGCTCCCTTCCTTTGGTTTTCCTCCTTCCCTTTGCTTACTCTTGTCTAAGTTTTCTCTCAGATCGTTCCATTTCGGCACTTGTAGATGGAGCGACCTCTTCCTCCTTTTCTGTCAACTGTGGTGTTCCTCAGGGTTCTGTTTTATCTCCAACCTTATTCTTACTTTTCATTAATTATCTTCTTAACTGCACTTCTAACTCTGTTCACTCTTATGCTGATGACTCAACTCTACATTCTTCTACTCATTTCAAATCTGCTCCCTCTTTTGCTTCTAGAGTTGCTTCTCGTCTTCAACTTTCCGATTCTATTCTTGCCGATCTGGATGGGATTTCCCGTTGGGGTCATAGCAACCTTGTGAAATTCAACTCTTTAAAAACTCAACTTCTTCACATCTCCCTCTCAAAAACACCTCCTAACTTTCCTATCCTCTTCGATGGCTCTCCCGTCTCACCTGTAAATAACATTAACATTCTTGGTCTTAACATAAACAATAAATTGTCTTGGAAACCACATATCACAATGGTTGCTAAAGCGGCCTCAAAGAAGCTTGGAATCTTGTTCAGGTTGCGAGAATTTTTTTCTTCTGAGCTGTAACTTCAAATATATAAGGGTCTTATTCACCCTTGTATGGAGTACTGTTCTCACATTTGGGGTGGCTAAGGCTCCTCCTCTCTTTTGGATAGGGTTGAGTCTAAAGCTAAAAGATTAATTAACTGTCCCCTACTTTCAAACTCTCTTGACCCCCTATCTCTGCGACGGGACGTTGGCGCACTATCCATTTTCTATAGGTACTACAATGGCAGGTGCTCGAGGGAATTGGCCTCCCGCATTCCTCCACCGTTGCGTCGCCCTCGTTGCACAAGGGGTGCCCTGCTTTCACACGAATTTTGTGTTGATGTAGGAAACCCCAGGCTAGCCCGTTGTGGTGCCTCCTTCTTTCCAGCCACCTCTGTTCTGTGGAACTCTCTATCTTCATCTATTTATCCTCCTTTATTTAATCTTCCAGTCTGTGCCCACCTGAGAGATGTGCGCTAGGTGTGTGTTTGAGTGAGTTTTTCTTCCTTTGTGTGTGCCCCTCCTTGAAAAGGGCTCTGCCCGTGAGTGGTGGCGTTTCTGTAAAAAAAATTAAAAAAAATAAAAAAATAAATAAAAAAAAACTAACCTCTGATTTTTCACGTATTTCAAATTAGGGCAGAACATGGTCGTTTTCAATGCCTCAAAAACTCTGTTCCTCCATTATTCCACTCGACACAATTTTCCACACAACTACGATATCTTCTTCAAAAACACACAACTCAAACCTTCATCAGTTCTTAATATTCTCCGTGTATCTTTTTCTCGTGGCCTTTCTTGGAAACATCACATTACTTCTCTCTCTAAACAAGTTTCTAAGATGTTAGGTGTTTTGAGGCGTTTTCAGAATTACTTCATGCCACCCCATTTGCTTGCTCTATATAGGGGTGTTGTTCGTCCCTGTATGGAGTATGCTTCACATATCTGGGATGGTTCCACACATACAGCTCTCCTTGAGAAGGTAGAGTCTAGTCTAGGGTTTTTCGTCTCATCAACTCTCCTGCTCTTACTACTCTACAATCTCTTTTTGCCCGTCGAATTTTTGCGTCACTCTCTCTATACTATCCCTATTGAAACGGACATTTCTCCTCCATTGAGAAGAAGAGCTCGTGCGACACGCCTTTCTACACAGTCTCATACTTTCTCTGTCCAACTCTCCGACCCCTGACTTAACCGCTATGCTCAGTCATACATATAATCTACTGGGAAAGTCTAGAGTACACCCTTTATCTGTTTTCCCAACTTCCTTTGACTTGCAATACTTTCAAACGGCGTGTATCTGGACATGTCGGCCACCATCGACCAGGATAGAATTTTTCCAACTCCGGTGGAATTCTGTGGGACTTCGGTGTTTGCTCATTTAAGGAGTTATATATATATATATATATATATATATATATATATATATATATATATATATATATATATATATATATATATATATATATATATATATATATATATATATATATATTCTCCTTTGATGGGCAAAGTCCAGGTGCATACCAAATTCAACCAGAGCTGGGAAAATTTCAGAATTATAGCGAATTTAAAGGCTAACATATCCCGATATTAAAGCGATTGAAATTATATAAATGAAAGGAAACAAGAAAAAACGATTTTGGTTATGTGTTCTAGACTTTACCAGAGCTGTATATTTATAATGGAGCAAAAGCTATAAGGTTTGAAATTAGAGAGTTATTCAAAGAAATAATGAGACTGTAGAAAGGCGTTTCAAAGGAGGCTGTCTTGGAGGAAGTATGTAATTGGAGGGTCAGAACAGCTGTGTTGTTGAAAGAGCAAAGGTTTTGATAGAGTGATGCAACATTCACAAGGGTATGAAAAGAATTGAGCTAGTTAATTAACGAGAGCGAAAAGGTTGATAAAACGAAAAAAACCAGCTTCCACCATTTCCAGGAGAGCTCTGTGAGTGAAACGACACGAAATATGTGAACCATACTCTATATAAGGGAGAATGACCCCACTATATTAAACAAATAACTGGTGTGGTATGAAGAAAAAGAAATAATGAAGAAAAGAAGATAATGTAATCTTTTAAATAAAGATCTAGAGAAAAAGAGACACCAAAAATATTAAGGATAATTTTGAGTTGTCTGTTTTTGAAAACATTATAGTTGTCTCGAGTAGTTAGCTGAACGAACTGAGTTTTTAAAGGCATTGAAAGCAACCGTGTTCTGCAAATTCCAATTAGATTAACCAAAAATACCCAATGTTTTGGTAAAAGTACCATCATTAAGAAAACATCTTCAGAAGAAATTACAATATACGGCATTAGTAGTTGGAGAGGTGGAGAAAGATGAATAGCTCCGGAATCGTTTTAAGTGGAATTAAAGGCAAAGGCTTCAGTGAAGAGCTCATAGACTGTAGCTATGCCGTGGGAAGATACTGAATGGGGAGGAGGGGAAGGAGTAAGAAGCTAAATTAGAGTTGGCAATATCACAAAAGGCATAAGGAAGAGAAACCAGAAATATCGTATTTTCTACTAAGAAGTATTTTTAGTTTTACGGACATTTGATTTGTAGGATTCCGAGATGAAATATGAGTTTCTTGACTGTTTGAGTTTCTGGAGTTTGAAGATATGAGTTAATGCTTGAACACTACGTCTTCTTTGACGAATTGCAGTCAGCTAGTAGAGTAAAATCTTACTTTTTTAGTATAAGTTAAAAGGAAAGAACATGGAATGTGTCTTTCAATCTTATATATATATATATATATATATATATATATATATATATATATATATATATATATATATATATATATATATATATATATATATATATATATATATATATATATATATATATATATATATATATA
This sequence comes from Armadillidium nasatum, assembly GCA_009176605.1. Classification (NCBI taxonomy): domain Eukaryota; kingdom Metazoa; phylum Arthropoda; class Malacostraca; order Isopoda; family Armadillidiidae; genus Armadillidium; species Armadillidium nasatum. Next base: position 7,300 of record SEYY01004455.1, read on the forward strand.
TATATATATATATATATATATATATATATATATATATATATATATATATATATATATATATATATATATATATATATATATATATATATATATATATATATATATATTAGTATATATTATATATATATATATGTTTTATATAGTCTATATAGCATAGGTTATGAGTTCTCTCTAAAAAAATTAAGAAAAACTTGAGAATATATAAGACAATACAGAAATAAGGTGATTTGCGAAATTCAAACAAGGAAACATTTTAACAAGATATGGGCAAGGATAAGAAGCTTGTGAAAGGTCAAGAATGTTGGATTCATCTCCAAGACGACCAGGGTTACTCAAGGGACCTGCATAATCTACTCATGGCTATTTAAGATAGAAAAATGAATACAATTTTACTGGCTGTTATTTCAGAGCAAGAAGAAAGCCATTGGCGGTGATAAAAATGAAATCACCTAAAATAATGATATCAGAGAAAAAAGAAGAGAAAATGTGTTTTATTTTGGAACTTAGATAGTCCAAGAATACGAAGAATTATGAGATAAATAAACAAACTAGTGAAAGCAGAGGTAGACTTACAAGAGAATTTTAGTTACAATGTGAAAAATTATGAATACTCTAAACCCGGGAATAATCAAAATTGTTGGGCACATATGCACAATAACTGAGTTTGGCTAAAAAATCAAGTATAAAGACAGTAAGAGGAGGAGGAGTAGGGTTTGTTGTTAGTACACTTAGCCATTTTAGTTTCGGTCAAGAAAAAGAGGTGAGGTCTAAAAGTAGAGACGTGATATTAAACTAAGTAGAAATTAGAAAACCACAAAGGTTGTTGTCGAAATTAATAAACTAGAGTAAACCGGTGACACTGAGAAAACTTAGCTGAACCAACTCCTACATTGAAAAAGACCAACTCCCAACCAATGAACAAATAAACAAACGGCAGAGTTTGTACAACCCCCCTCCAAGCATTTCCAAAGCAGGGTTATGTTTTACTATTTTTAATTTGTATAAAAAATAGAGCTTGAGTATCTGCTAGTAAGTCTGTGTGACACACGTGAGGAAGGTGGAAGGCTGTGGGAACACTCATTGAGCATGCTCGACGAATACTCCAGTGTAAGATCAAATGTACCCTAGGGTACTTATAAAGGATGTCGAAGGGTACTTTGTATATATGCTTAGAGATGACTTCTGAGACTAAACTGTAAAAAGACGAACAAAGTTGAAACGGAGAGCAGAGGAATGATCAAGCCATACGTAAAACTCCATAGGTTTTGTCAAATGTGGAATACTTTCATTGTTTTGGATGGGACTACGTACTCCCCTCTAAAACTATATATATATATATATATATATATATATATATATATATATATATATATATATATATATATATATATATATATATATATATATATATATATATATATATATATATATATATTATTTAGGGATGGAGTGAAGCATCGGTATCGAGCTTTCAGATATCGGTATCTCAAAAAATGACCGATACCGATACCAGAATTTTTTTAAAAAGTAACTTAATCCCGTTGGGCTACATTTTTTTGAATGTTTAATTTCTTTCACTGTAAAGTTTCAAATACCACGAAACATTGTTTTTCTTGATTTTCCAAATTTTCAATTAATTAATTACTAATTAACCGTTAGTTATTCTGTAACTACAGATTCTATTTTGGTTAAATTAGGACAGTTAACTCTTTGTATAGCATATATCAACTTCGTATGCTTAATTTTTCATTTATTTAATTACTTAATTAAATTATATAATTTTTAATTGAAATTAGGTAATATTTTGTCACGTCGCTTCCCAATAATTTTGTTTCCAGAACATTGATATGCTGCTTTCACACTAAAAGTGATTTTTTGAAATGCACAAAACTGCTTTTCCATTTATTTTCAAGCCATTTCCTTCATACCATTTGGTTTGTTTTCTTAAATAGTTTATTTTTATTTTAATCTCTAATTTAATCCATTAGTAACATATTAAGATGGTAACCGAAGGACATGATATATATATATATATATATATATATATATATATATATATATATATATATATATATATATATATATATATATATATATATATATATATATATATAATTACTTATGGTGTTCCTCAGGGTTCTGTTCTATCTCCTACTTTATTCTTTCTTTTCATCAACAACCTCCTCACCTGTACTTTTAACTCTGTTCATTCTTATGTCCGAGGACTCGACTCTCCATTCTTCTACTCATTTCAAATCTGCTTCCTCTTTTGCTTCTAGAGTTGCTTCTCTTCTTCAACTTTCCGATTCCAATCTTGCCGATATGGATGGGATTTCCAGGTGGGGCCACCACAACCTTATGAAATTCAACTCTTTGAAAACTCAACTTCACATCTCTCTCTCTCGAAAACATTTCCCAAGTTTCCTATCTCCTTCGACGGCTCTCTTGTCTCACTTGTGAACAACATAAATATTCTTAGTCTGAACATAAGCAATAAATTATCTTGGAAACATCATATCACAAAGGTTGCTATAGCCTCTAAAAAGCTGGGAGTTCTGTTCAGATTGCGGGAATTTTTTTTCTTCTATACAGTTATTCCAATTATATAAGAGTCTTAACCTTCCTTGCAGGGAGTACTGTTCTCCCATTTGGGGTTGTTCAGGTTCCACCTTTCTATTGGATAAGGATGAGTCTAAGGCTAAAAGATTAATAAACTGTCTCCTAATTTTAAACTCCCTTGACCCTCTTTCCCTGAGAGGTGAAGTTGGTGCTCTCTCTCTCTCTCTCTCTCTCTCTCTCTCTCTCTCTTCTCTCTCTCTCTCTCTCTCTCTCTCTCTCTCTCTCTCTCTTTTCTATAGGTAATACAACGGCTGGTGCTCGAGGGAGTTCACCTCTCGCATTCCACCACCACTGCCTCGCCCTCGCAGCACAAGGGGTGACTTGCTTGCACCTGAACTTTGTGTGAGCATTGCAAACTCAAAGCTTGCACGTTGTAGTACCTCCTCCTTTCATGCCACATCTGTTCTGCGGAACTCTCTATATTCTGTTTTTCCTGTTGTATTTAAATAACCTCTCCCTAAGTTCTCTGTCTGCGTCCACCTAAGGGATTTATGTTAGGTTCGGGATTATGTGGGTTTTCCATTATCCTTTAAAATGCCTCATTCCTGAAAAGTGCTCTGCCCGTGAGTGATAGTAATATATATATATATATATATATATATATATATATATATATTATATATATATATATATATATATATATATATATATATATATATATATATATATATTACCACCACTCACGGGTAGAGCCCTTTTCATGGAGGGGTTTATAAAAGAGAACCCACCCAGCCACGAACCTAACTCACACCTCTCAGGCGGGCGCAGACTGAAGCCTTGAAGAGAGAAAAATTAAATGCAGAAGGAAAAATAGAGGATGGTAGGAATTTCCACAGAATAGGAGTGACTGGAAAGGAGACACCACAATGGACAAGTCTGGGTTTCCAGCTTTCACACAAAATTCGTGCGAGAGCAGGGCTCCCCTTGTGCAACGAGGGTGAAGCAATGGTGATGGAATGCGAGAGGCCAATTCCCTCGAGCACCTGCCCTTGCAGAACCTGTAGAAAAGACATAATACGTCAACGTTACGTCGCTGGAATAGAGGTTCAGGTGAGTTTGAAAATAGAGGACAGTTAATTAATCTTTTATACTTAGACTCAACCCTATCCAGAAGAAAGGAAGAACCGAAGCACCCACCCCCCAAATGTGATAACAGTACTCCATACAAGGGCGAATAAGACCCGTATATAATTGGAGTAACTGCTCAAATGAGAAAAATCATCGCAACCATTGTAATGTGTTTTCCAAGACAATTTAGTATTTATGTTAGGACCAATAATGTTAATGTTATTTACAGGTGAGACGAAAGAGCCTTCGAAAAAGATGGGAAAGTTGGGAGGTGTTTTTGAGAGGGAGATGTGAAGAAGTCGAGTTTTTAAAGAGTTGAACTTAACAAGGTTGCTATGACCCCACCGGGAAATCCCATCCAGATCGGCAAGAATAGAATCGGAAAGTTGAAGACGAGAAGCAACTCTAGAATCAAAAGGGGGAGCAGAATTAAAATGAGTAGAAGAATGGAGAGTTATGTCATCAGCATAAGAGTGGACAGAGTTAGAAGCGCAGTTGAGAAGGTAGTTAGTGAATATATATATATATATAATATATATATATATATATATATATATATATATATAATATATATATATATATTATATTATTTCTCACCATACTCCTGTAGGTGCTAGCACCTGTTAGCTGTCTCAAACGAAGACATGAGTTTCTTGAGCAAGGCAATCAGTTGGTGGCTTGCTAGGCCTATCCCAACACTGAACCATTTTATTATTGGTTCACCTACCTTCCAATATATATATAATATATTTATAATATATATATATATATATATATATATATATAATATATATATATATATATTATATATATAATATATATATATAATAATGAAGATGTATGCAAAAACCAGACACAACAGAACACCTCCTTCTGAGATGCCCCTTCCTTACACAACACAGAACCCTTCATCACATCTCCTCTCTGAGAGACCTTTGGAGGCCGGCGGCCGTTGCGGATTTCCTAAAACAGTGTGGCCCTTCCAGTGAGGAAGGTTCAAGGGGCAAAAAAGTAAGTAAGTATATACTATATATATATATATATATATATATATATATATATATATATATATATATATATATATATAATATATATTATATATATATATATATATATATATTAATATATATATATATATAATAAAAACAAAGCAAAGGAATATATTTGTACAAAGTTTGAAGTTTAATTAAAGTTAAATTTCTTTTCCTAATGTCAAAGATTTAATTAAGACCAAATGAAATGAATTCGAAGGAAAATTTTGTTAACTTATAAAAGTCTTTTTATTAAAATGTTCGTTTTACTTGCATGTTAACGATTAGAACTTATTTCTAAAGGTCTTTGAGGAAGAATTTTCCTTTTTAGATTTAGATAATTATTAACTCTATTACGACTTATGCGTTCTCCTTTTCTACGATATTTTATTTTCGTCTCTCCGCGTTATTTTATAATACACGTACACACACCATGTCCCACGTTCTCAAATATTTAATTTAATAAGTTCTCCTACAATATGTTTTACTTTCCTTTCTTTTTTTCTTTTTAAGCAAATAAAACAACTTAACAATCTTTACTGCTTCGTTTTAATATAAATGTTTCATTTTACTTCATTTGCTCTTTCGTTTACTTAGGCATACTTTTCGCTTTTCGCTTACAAGCGAAAAGATTGATATTATTATTATTATTATTATTAATTATTATTATTATTATTATTATAATTAATGATGATGATGATAATAATAATAATATAATAATAATAATAATAATAATAATAATAATAATAATAATAATAATAATAATTGCCGTCTACTGTGGTTCAAACGATAGAGTGATTGACTCATGTGCTTGAGGGCGCCAGTTCGATCCCTCTTGGGGATCCAAGGTATTTACTACCTAGAAAAGTTCCTCTCCTTGAATAGGGCAATGCCAGTGAGATTTGGACTTAAAAATAAAAAAAATAAAAAAATTAAGTTTGCATGAAAAAATAGAATGATAGGAACGTAAAGCAACCCTAGGCCATAGTACAATTTGAAATTGCATAGGAAATACAAAGGCAATAGTTAAACTGAGAAATATTTTGAGTTTAACCCCTGCCATTAGTTGAATTTCCTTCTCAACTTCCAACTATTCTATGGGCTGAGATATTCTTAAGCTCATATGATTCTACTTATATTTAGGCAATAGTTCTATTTTAGTTAAAAAATAATTATATTATTAAAGTTATTGTGTCTCAAGAATACCACTAAATATTTTTACACGTTCATAAGATATAAATTTAATTGATGAAAATAAGAAAGTCACATCGACAATGTAGTTTTATTATAAGTCTTTCAACCTTGTTTATAATTTAAATATAAATTGAATATGATACCTACAACCGAAAAAAGATTTTCAGTTTTGATTTCAAATGTTTTAAGCATTAGTTTTGAAGTCAGGAAGAATCTTTCCCCAATTTTTATCTTTAAATTTATGTAATTGAATGGCGAAAATAATTTTCTTAAGAGATTTAATTGTTGTCATTGTGAAGCGCAAAAACCATTTAAAAATAGCAATTTTCATAGTTTCTTGTAATTTACCTTCATACCTCTTTCCAAAAGTAATTATTTTGGAATTTGAAGATCTAAAACAATTTCATTACCACAATAAATGGTAAATAAAAAAAATAAATAAAAAAAATTCGTTTCATAATGTTGCCATGTTTATCTTGACATTTTGCTGAAAACTGAGTATTAATTAAGAAGGAAATTCAAAATGCAATGATTCATTTATTGACATTACACGATAATGTCAATATACTTAAAAAGAGAAAATAACCTCTTTATATATATATATATATATATATATATATATATAATATATATATATATATATATATATATAATATATATATATATATATATATATATATATATATATATATATATATATATATATATATATTGCAAAAAAATGTCAACTCTAACTTTGCTTCTTCCACTTTTCCTCCTTTAATATCTTCCGACGGCACAACTGCAGTTTTACCTTCTTCTAAAGCTGAACTCTTTGCTCCAACTTTTGCCTCTAATTCAACCTTAGACGATTCCGGAGCTATTCCTACTCCTTCAACCCCTCTAACTCAATTATGCCTAAAATTAGAATTTCTTCTAAAAATGTTATTTCTGCTCTCTCTGAGCTTAATACTAAAAAGGCATACAGTCCTGATGGTATTCCTCCCATGGTTCTCAAAACTTGTGCTTCCGAGCTTGCACCCTGCCTCGGTAAACTATTTCGTCTTTGTCTCTCTACTTCAACCTTCCCTTCTTGCTGGAAACGTGCGCTCATTCAACCTGTGCCGAAGAAGGGGGACCCCTCTCAACCCTCCAACTACCGTCCTATTTCTTTGACCTCCGTTCTCTCTAAAGTTTTCGAATCTATCCTTAACAGGAAGATTTGGAAACATCTCAATTCTTCTAATCTTATCTCTGATCGCCAGTATGGCTTTCGTAAGAAACGCTCTACTGGTGATCTTCTTTCTCTTCTCTCTGACTCTTGGTCCTCCGCTATTAGGCATTTCGGTGAATCTTTTGCTGTCGCGCTGGACATATCGAAAGCCTTCGATAGAGTCTGGCACAAAGCTTTGATTTCTAAACTTCCTCTTTCGGTATCTATCCTTCTCTCTGTGATCTTCTCGTTAATTTCCTTTCTGGTCGTTCTATAGCAGCTGTTGTAGACGGCCACCGTTCATCCTTTAAATCTATTAACAGTGGTGTTCCTCAGGGTTCTGTCCTATCACCTACACTTTTTCTACTTTTCATTAATGACCTTCTCTCTATCACCTCATCTCCTATCCACTCCTATGCTGATGACTCCACCCTTCATTATTCCTTCCAGTTTGAAAAACGTCCCACCCAACAACAGTTGATAGACTCGAGAAGGGTAGCCTTGGAGCAACTAACCTTTGATCTTTCTCGTATTTCAAATTGGGGACTCAAAAACTCAATTCCTTCATCTCTCCACTCGACACAATCTTCCACACAA
>SEYY01004455.1:20000-30000 GCA_009176605.1 Armadillidium nasatum
GCGATGAAATAAGCTTTTAAATGAAGTATTTTGCTGATTAGGTAGAAGATGTTCGAATAACCAATTCTAGGTAGAATAAACCGAAAAGATTAATCAAGTCACCTATAACTATACTTTTAATCCCTGTACCATGTGATTTTATAAGTAGAACCTATTATAGGGAATTTTCACATTTTCTGAGAAATGTTATGTTGGATCCATTATTTAATGATATGTGAAAACTGACACTTATGTATATACAAACACATTATCTGCTTCAAACCTCATACAGGTGAATTTTAAGCGTAAATTCAGAGTAACTTTGTAATATCTCCAAGAAAATGGCAAAATGCTTTGTCATCTTGAAATAAATTATCTTCAAACATATTTGTAGCACTAGGGAACATCTTATTATTCAGAACATTCAAATATTCCTTAATGTATATTGTTTTGTTGACAATTTTCAACCTTCCAATATTCTGTTTCCCATGCATCCCCACACCAGAACTGAAATAGTGTGCTTGATTGTAATTAAAATACAGTTTGGCATAAATCTATCTCATTTTCTAAGACTCACATATTATTTTCTGAATGGTTGCTGAAACAGAAAAGTGACTTATCGTTGAATATAATATCTTTATCCATTATTTCAAATACTCCTTGTAACAGGTGATTCTTTTATTACGGTGAATGTTTGTTAAGAGAGATTTTTTTTCATTTATCTAAAGCTTCTCAAACCGTATTACCGTGCTTGAAGAATTTATCTTCTAGATTTCAAATAATTCTTAGCCTATAAGTATCCTGTTTGTCAAGGGTGTTCTGAACAATACTCGATCTTCTTCTAGTCGTGTAGAGTTCCTAGGTCGTTCAGAACTTACATTATGGGAAATTTTTACAATTGCTTTGCATCAGTTTACCCGTGAAATTGTGGATATACTTGGTAACAAAGGTTTGGCTATTAAATGTGCAGTAAAGCCGTCATCTGAAAACCTTATCACAGCCATATATAAAAAAGATCTGTAACTCGTTTATTCAGCTCCTCTTATAAACCACGCTTATTGGCTACTTAAAGTAAGTTCCTGATTTGTTAAAATGTTTATAGAAAAAATCCATTTCACAAATAAAATTTCTTTTATTTAATTACTTTATATATATATATATATATATATATATATATATATATATATATATATATATATATATATATATATATATATATATATATATATATATATATATATATATATATATATATATATATATATAAGTAAGGCTTCTGTCTGCGCCCACCTGAGGGCTGTGCGTTAGGTGTGTGTGTGTGTGTGTTTGAATGAGTTTTGTTCCTGTGTGTGTCCACCCTCCTTGAAAAGGACTCTGCCCGTGAGTGGTGGCGTTCTGTAAAGTAATATATATATATATATATTATATATATATATATATATATATATATATATATATATATATATATATATATATATATATATATATATATATATATATATATATAGTTAAGTTGTCTGACCTTCGATGTTTCGAAATATCGATATATGGAAACATCGATATATCAATGCAAATATTTTAACATTTTTATTATTATTTAACTTTCATTTATGCCTATTATTATTATTATTATTATTATTATTATTATTATTATTATTATTATTATTATTATTATTATTATTATTACTATTATTTAGTTTTCAAGCGTACTTAGTTCGACTGAACGACCGAAGTTTGCCGTGTAATATATATATATATATATATAATATATATATATATATATATATATATATATATATATATATATATATATATATATATATATATATATATATATATATATATATATATATATATATATATATATATATATATATATATATATATATATATACTATATATATATATTAGGGTTGGCCGACGCACCGGGTGCGGTGCGGTGCGGTGCGGTGCGTGGTGCGGTCATTTTGGTGCGGTGCGGTGCGGTGCGCAACATATTTTCAGCAACCCGGTGCGGAGCGGTGCGGTGCGAAAGAAAAAATAAAAGTGCGGTGCGGTGCGGTGCGCAAAGGAAAATTAGAGGTGCGGTGCGGTGCGGTGCGTGGTGCGGCCTCTGGTGCGCACCGCACCGAAGTTGATGTATACTGCGATGATCATTTGTTCGTCAGATTATATATATATATATATATATATATATATATATATATATATATATATATATATATATATATATATATATATATATATATATATATATTAATTGAAACTGTTCATATTTTCAAGGTATCCTGCCAGAAGAGTTAAAGTTACTATCTTTCTTGCACCTTCCTCACTACCTCTTGAAATTTCCTTGACAAAAAACTGAAAAAGATTGTACAAAGACGTGTCACACTAACCTATTTCATTGAAGGAGGTATGCGACTGTAGAGCTCAAAAGAGCAGAGCTGGTTGCAATGAGCTATAGTATGGAGAGTAACACAGAAATTTGACGTGCACAAAGAGTTTGGAGAGAATTAGTAAGAAAGAACTGATAAGACTAAAAGACAGACTCCATCTTTTCAAAAGCATCATGAGTGGAACCATCTCAGATATGCGAAACGTGAAAACAAGACATCTGTGAAAAGTAGACAAATTTCGAAGGAGTCCCAGAACATTAAGCATCTTAGAAGCTTGTTTTCATAGAGAAGTATTGTAATCCTTTATAAAGTTATAACGAGAAAAAGAAATAGCGAGAATATTTAAGGACAGACGAAAGTTTGATGGCTGTAGAATTGTTGAATTGTATCGAGTAGAAAGATAGAGGATCAGAGTTTTGATGATTAAAAATTCGCATGTTTTCTCTATCCTCTGCGAGAAAGAGCAAAGGTTGACTACTCCAGGGTCACTCTCCTAGCGTTAATTAATTGCTGTTGACTATATATATATATATTATATATATATATATATATATATATATATATATATATATATATATATATATATATATATATATATCCTCCGGCGGGCAAAGGTAGGAGGCCTAGCAAATTCGGCCAGAACTGGAAAAATCCTATCTTGACCGAAGGAGACCAACAAAGAATGCAAGTCAAAGGAAATGGAGAAAACAGATAAAAGAAGTGTGTTCCAGACTTTACCAGTAGAGCATATGTAACAATGAGCATAGCGGTTAAGTCTGGGGTCGGAGAATTGGACAGAGAAAGGATGAGACTGTGTAGAAAGACGTGTACACGAGCTTCTTCTCAATGGTGGAGATATGCGACGAGAGAGTTAGAAGAGCAGTGTCCGTTGTAATAGCGATAGTAAAGAAAGGGTGATGCAACAATTCGACGGGCAGATAGAGATTGGAGAGAGTTAGTAAGAGCAGGAGAGTTGGTGAGACGAAAAATCCTAGACTCCCCCTTCTCGAGGAGAACTGTATGAGTGGAACCACCCCAGATGTGCGAAGCGTACTCCATACAAGGGGCGAACAACACCCTATAGTGAGCAAGAAATTGGATTGAAGAAAAGCTGTAGGCGCCTCAGAACATCCAACCTCTTAAAAGTTTGTTTAGAAAAGAAATAGTTTGATCTTTCCAAGAAAGATCATGAGAAAAAGAAACACCAAGAATATTAAGGAGAGATGAAGGTTTGAGTAGTGTGTTTTCGAAGAAGACATCATAGCTGTGTGGAAGATTGTGTCGAGTGGAGAGATGGAGAAACTGAGTGTTTGAGACATTGAAAACAACTATGTTTTCTCTGTCCCAATTTGAAATACATGAAAGATCAGAGGTTAGTTGTTCCAAGGCTACCCTTCTCGAGTCTATGAACTGCTGTTGGGAGGGACGTCTTTCAAAAAGAGAAAGGGTGTGGAGTCATCAGCACAGGAGCGGATAGGAGATGAGGTAATAGAGAGAAGATCATTAATGAAAAGAAGAAAAAGTGTTGGAGATATGACAGAACCCTGAGAAACATCACTATTAATAGATTTAAAGGAAGAACGGTGGCCGTCTACAATAGCTGCTATAGAAAGACCAGAAAGAAAATTAGAGATAAGATCACAGAGAGAAGGATAGATACCGAAAGATAGTAGTTTAGAAATCAAAGCTTTGTGCCAGACTCTATCGAATGCTTTTGATATGTCCAGTGCGACAGCAAAAGGATTCACCGAAATGCCGAAGATAAGAGGACCAACAGTCAGAGAGAAGGGAAAGAAGATAACCAGTAGTGCGTTTCTTATAAAAGTCATACTGGCGATCAGTGATAAGATTAGAAGAATTGAGATGTTTCCAACTGGGGTGGCGTAAAAAAACTACGAAGGCGCCTCAGAACACCCAACCTCTTAGAAGCTTGTTTAGAGAGAGAAATAATGTGATGTTTCCAAAAAAAATCACGAGAAAAAGAAACACCGAGAATTTTGAGAACAGATGAAGGTTTGAGCTGAGTGTTTTCGAAGAAGATGTCATAGTTGTGTGGAAGATTATGTCGAGTAGAAAGATGGAGCAATTGAGTTTTTGAGGCATTGAAAACGACCATGTTTCTTCTGCCCCAATTTGAAATACGAGAAAGATCAGAGGTCAATTGCTCCAAGGCTATCCTTCTTAAATCAATCAACTGCTGTTGGGTGGGACGTCTTTCAAATTGAAGTATGTATAGGAGTGGATAGAAGATGAAGTAATAGAGAGAAGATCATTTATGAAAATTAGAAAAAGAGTTGGGGATAGGACAGATCCTTGAGGAACACCACTATTTATAGATTTATAGGAAGAACGGTGGCCGTCTACAACAGCTGCTATAGAACGACCAAAAAGGAAATTAGAGAGAAGGTCACAGAGAGAAGGATAGATTCCGAAAGAGGGAAGTTTGGAAATCAAAGCTTTGTGCCAGACTCTATCGAAGGCTTTCGATATGTCTAGCACCACAGCGAAAGACTCACCGAAACCCGGAAGAGCGGAGGACCAAGAGTCAGAAAGTAGGGAAAGAAGATCACCAGTAGAACGTTCTTTACGAAAACCATATTGGCGATCAGAGATAAGATTAGAAGATTTGAGATGTTTCCAAATCTTCCTGTTAAGGATAGATTCGAAAACTTTAGAAAGAACGGAGGTTAAAGAAATTGGACGATAGTTAGATGGTTGAGAGGGGTCCTCCTTCTTAAGCACAGGCTGAATGAGTGCACGTTTCCAGCAAGATGGGAAGGTCGAAGTAGAAAGGCAAAGACGAAATAGTTTGCCAAGGCAGGGTGCAAGCTCGGAAGCACAAGTTTTGAGAACCGCAGGAGGAATACCATCAGGACCATACGCCTTCTTAGTATTAAGCTCAGAGAGAGCAGAAATGACATCTTTAGAAGAAATTATAATTTTAGGCATAAATGAGTTGGAGGGGGTTGAAGGAGGAGGAATAGCTCCGGAATCGTCTAAGGTTGAGTTAGAAGGCAAAAGTTTGAGCGAAGAGTTCAGCTTTAGTAGAAGGTAAAATGGCAGCTGTACCATCAGAAGAAACTAGAGGAGGGAAAGAGGAAGAAGCAAAGTTAGAGTTGACATTTTTTCCAAAATGCCAGAAAGGGCGAGACGAAGAGTAACCAGAAAGATTATTGCATTTGCGACGAAGAAAAGAGTTTTGGAATCTCGAAGAATAGATTTTGCACGATTCCGGGATGAAATATAAGTTGAATGGGTTTGAGGAGTTTGAAAACGACGGTAATCTCTGAAGGCAGCATCCCTGCGGCGGATAGCGCGAGAACAAGTAGAGTTAAACCAAGGTTTGTTAGGTTTAGTAGAAGGGAAAGAATATGGAATGCTACGCCTCCATGCCAGAGAGAATCACCTAAGTTATGCTCTCAGCACACTCCGAGGGATATCCCTCCCACGAAAGCAATAATCAAACCATGGGAAATCAGAGAAGTACAACCGCAAGTCAGACCAGCTAGCAGCACCGAAGTGTCACAAACGTCTCCTCGAGGAAGGCGGGGGTCGTTCTTGTGGAAGACTTGAAGAGACAGAACATGATACGGAATTTAAAAAAAAAAAAAAAAAGGTGATCGGATGAACCCAGAGAAAGAAAGAGTTTAACAGTATAAAGAGAAGGATAAGAGGTTAAGAAAAGATCAAGTATGTTGAGTTCATCATCAAGGCGATCAGAGATACGGGTAGGGAGTTGCACCAACTGCTCAAGGTTGTTCTGGATAGAAAAGTTGAAGGCGAGTTCACCAGCTGGATCATGAAAACTAGATGAAAGCCATTGGCGGTGGTGAACATTGAAAGCACCTAAAATGATGATTTCAGAGAAAGGAGAAGAAGATAAAATGTCCTCTATCTCGGAGTTTAAATTGTCGAAGAATTTATTATAGTCAGTAGAATTAGGAGATAAATAGACAGAACAAATAAATTTAGTAGTAGAATTGCAAGAGAGCTTAAGCCATAATGTAGAAAATTCAGGAGACTCCAAATTAGAGACACGAGAGCAAATAACATCGTTGCGCACATATGCGCAACAACCGCCTTTGGCTGAAAATTGAGGATATAGACAGTAGGAGGTAACAGATTAAGGTTTCCTGTCAGCACACTCATGCACCTGAATTTCTGTTAGAAAATAGAGATGAGGTTTAGAAGAAGAGAGATGGTGTTCGACAAAGGGGAAATTAGAAAAAAGAATGTTGCAAAGACCGCGAATGTTGCAGAAATTAATGAAAAAAGAAGACCGTGCACCGGAGCAAGCCGGACGCAGGGTCATGGCGGCACCATCCTCATCATAGGAGGCCACCAACCCCAAGTGATGATGGGATGAGGGGTGGATGAGGGGCATTTTTTGGATTCATCCCCCTAAGCATCTCCGAGGCAGCTGTGGGTTTTGCTATTTTGAGATTTGTTTTGTTTTATAAAGGTAATGTAAAAGTAAGCGCTTGTAAAATGTGGGAACATGTGAAGAATTGGGGTGGAGAGGTAGTTGGAGCATAGACACTCCAGTGTGAGGTGGAGGTACACTAGAGACCCCCTGAGAAGGTGAAACGCGAAAATGAACGAACCAAATGGCAACGGAGTGAAACGGAATGGTCTAGCCCATCCTATCACTCTGTGGGTTATGTCCAATGGAGGGTACTTGTATCGCTACGGAAGGCGCTACACCCTCACCCTATATATATATATATATATTTGCTTCATTTGTATATGTCGGTGCGGTGCGGTGCGGTGCGTGGTGCGCTGATTTCGGTGCGGTGCGGTGCGCTTAGTTTAGCTTTTGGTGCGGTGCGGTGCGGAGCACAGCATTTTGCTTCCGGTGCGGTGCGGTGTGGTGCGCAATGAATGACAGTTGGTGCGGTGCGGTGCACGACGACCTGGTGCGGTGTGGTGCGGTGCGGTGCGGAAAATTCCGGAGCTCGGCCAACCCTAATATATATATATATATATATATATATATATATATATATATATATATATATATATATATATATATATATATATATATATATATATATATATATATATATATATATATATATATATATATATATATATATATATATATATTCAGTAGAATGAGTAAAAAAAATTGAGAACCTCTAATTAAAAGCAAAAAAATGGATAAACTCTTTTTGTCCAAATAAAAAGCAAAGAAAAGCAATAACATTGAAGAGCTTTAATAAAAGAACTAAATTAAAAAAAAAAAAAGAAAAAAAAAAAAAAAGATATTTTTAACAAAAGAGAATTGAAGCAATTTATTTGCAATAAGAAAGGTTTATTCTGCGCTTGGCTTTTTATTTGCTATTTGAAAAGATCTTTAAAAGAAACTTTACTTAAAAGTATCCTAAATTAAGCTTTTTTCAACGTTTATGGTCCAGCCATGGAAGAAAAGTGAAGCTCTTATCAAAAAGAAATTGTCATCGTTTTTGTGTATGTATATGTATATATATATATATATATATATATATATATATATATATATATATATATATATATATATATATATATATATATATATATATATATATATATATATATATATATATATATATATATATTAGTGATGGCATCCGCATTGATGAGGATGCTCCGCATCCGTGGAGCATCCTCATCAAAGTTAACATCCGCATCCGCACTTGACAAAAATTCAACATCCGCATCCGCATCCTCACTTTCGAAAGTTCAACATCCGCATCAGCATTCGCATCCGCACTTGACAAAAATTCAATATTCGCATCCGCAAATGAGAAAATATGACATGCGATCAATCAAAAAATATATATATATATATATATATATATATATATATATATATATATATATATATATATATATATATATATATATATATATATATATATATATATATATATATATATATATATATATATATATATATATATATATATAGCTCTCTTGCAATTCTACTACTAAATTTATTTGTTCTGTTTATTTATCTCCTAACTCTACTGACTATCCAAAATTCTTAGACTATTTAAACTCCAAAATAGAGCACATTCTGTCTTCTTCTCCTTTCTCCGAAATCATCGTTTTAGGTGATTTCAATGTTCACCACCGCCAATGGTTTTCATCTAGTTCTCATAATCCAGCCGGTGAACTCGCCTTCAACTTTTCTATCCAGAACAACCTTGAGCAGTTGATGCAACTCCCTTCCAGTATCCCTGACCGTCTTGGTGATGAACCCAACATACTTGATCTTTTTCTTACTTCTTATCCTTCTCCTTATACTGTTAAACTCTTTCCTCCTCGGGGGTCATCCGATTACCTTCTTATCTCCGTATCTTGTTCTGTCTCTTCAAGTCTTCCGTAAGAACGGGCCCCGCCTTCTGCGAGGAGACGTTTGTGGAACTTCGGTGCTGCTGACTGGTCTGACTTCCTGTTGTACTTCTCTGATTTCCCATTGAATGATTATTGCTTTCGTGGGAGGGGTCCTTAGGAGTGTGCTGAGAGTATAACCGAGGTGATTCTCTCTGCCATGGAGGCGTACATTCCATATTCTTTCCCTTCTACTAAACCTAACAAACCTTGGTTTAACTCTACTTGTTCTCGCGCTATACGCCGTAGGGGTGCTGCCTTCAGAGATTACCGTCGTCTTCAAACTCCTGAAACTCATTCAATTTATATTTCATCCCGGAATCGTGCAAAATCTATTCTTCGAGATACCAAAAACTCTTTTCTCCGCCGTAAATGCAATAATCTTTCTGGCTCTTCTTCCTCTCGACCTTTCTGGCATTTTGCAAAAAAATGTCAACTCTAACTTTGCTTCTTCCTCTTTTCCTCCTCTAGTCTCTTCTGATGGCACAACTGCCATTTTACCTTCTACTAAAGCTGAACTCTTTGCTCAAACTTTTGCTTCTAACTCTACCTTAGACGATTCCGGAGCTATTCCTCCTCCTTCAACCCCCTCCAACTCATTTATGCCTAATATTGTAATTTCTTCTAAAGATGTCATTTCTGCTCTCTCTGAGCTTAACACTAAGAAGGCGTATGGTCCTGATGGTATTCCTCCTGCGGTTCTCAAAACTTGTGCTTCCGAGCTTGCACCCTGCCTTGGTAAACTATTTCGTCTTTGCCTTTCTACTTCGACCTTCCCTTCTTGCTGGAAACGTGAGCTCATTCAACCTGTGCCGAAGAAGGGGGACCCCTCTCAGCCCTCTAACTATCGTCCTTTTTCTTTAACTTCCGTTCTTTCTAAAGTTTTCGAATCTATCCTGAACAGGAAGATTTGGAAACATCTCAATTCTTCCAATCTTATCTCTGATCGCCAGTATGGGAGTAGGCTGCCTCCGAAGATAGGATTGTTCCGCCAAGAACTTCATCGAAGGTTTGACCTGATTCACGGTTTTCTTTATTCCATTAATTTCTGCCACATTTGTAACTTTTATTTTAATTCCCACTTTACTGTACACCGCAAATCATAATCTGTTTCCTCCTATTCTCTCTATCTTCAAATTTTAGTAAAAAAAAGTCGTGTTAATATGTGCTCAAATATCCTGTTTCTTCTCATGTATTTAATTTGCTGTCTTCTGAATTTTCCACCTAGTGGCTTATTCTTTCTTGAAAGT
>SEYY01004455.1:37500-61441 GCA_009176605.1 Armadillidium nasatum
GGCTAGGACTGTGCTGGTCTGAGACACAGATAACTCTCTACAGGCAAGGACCGCCTTCTCTCTCTTCAAAGTATTCGCATTAATCCAATGAGCCGTCATGCCCAGAAAACTCCTGTTGTGTCCAGTCCAAGCTATCTGCAGTTGTGGCCACATAACTGACTTCACTGAGAATGCTGGTTAAGTCAGCCTTCCCTATTTTACATATGACATGTTCGTTTCAAGGAATATTGCTTGTTTGTTTGTTACAGTAACGTATGTAATTCAGTATATATATATATATATATATATATATATATATATATATATATATATATATATATATATATATATATATATATATATATATATATATATATATAATAATCATCTTCCCCCTGGTAGGACTCGTCCTGTCAGTGGGATCTTTCGAGGAAGATCCTTGGGTTTCAAGGGCCCACGGCGGATACCGCTGGCTGGGCCAAGGCCTATCGCGGATGCCGGAGATTATTCCCATCAGTGGCAAGAGCACTCCACTGATGTACTCGTTTAACGACTGAGTCATTCGAAGCTAAGCGCAAGGAGAAACCGCTCACGTTTCCCGCTCCGTCCAGGCCTCGAACCCTGGACCTCTCGTTTGCTATAACGAGTGCTCGTTCGACTGAGCTACGGAGCCGCATATATATATATATATATATATATATATATATATATATATATATATATATATATATATATATATATATATATATATATATATATATATATATATATATATATATATATTATATATATATATATATATATATATATATATTTTTTACTATCGAGGGCAATTTAATATTTTTTATATGTCGATATTTTTTTATATATCGGCATTTATAGTTTAAGTATTAACTTTTAATTAGCAGTAATAGTAATAAAATTTGGCTGATTAAATAAGAAACTGAAATATAAGCCCAAAATCGTTTTTAAAAAACAATTTTGGGCTTATATTTCAGTTTCTTATTTAAAATAAAATAAAAAGGACGAAGCGCAAATTATTAAGCGCTATTTTCAAAAAACTTCCGCAAAAGCGCAAATTATTTAGATAGAGCGCAAATTTGCGCTTTTGCGCTCTTAAAAAAGTTGTTAAGCGCAAAATGCAAAATCGCACATTTTCGAAATTTCTCGCAAAACGCAAAAGCGCAAATTTTTTCTTAAAGCGCAAATTGCGCATATATATATATATATATATATATATATATATATATATATATATATATATATATATATATATATATATATATATATATATATATATATATATATATATATATATATATATATATATATATATATATATATATTGTTTTAAAAAAGTTTTATGTTTTTGAAAGAATTGGTATTTCCTAAATATTTTCTGTGCTGAATTCAAAAATGATATTATTTTACTCGTATCACCTAAGCATTTGGCGCAAATCGTACGAATGTATTGAACATGAAATATGCTTAACGACAATGATAAAGTTAGGTTAGTATATGACAAGAAAATTAATTGTAGCAAAATACTGCATATCTTTTCAATAGGTTATAGCATTGATATAAATTTGCAACCAACTAAATTAAGATCTGTATTTACTTGTGCTTTTTCTAGGCTGAGTCAATTCCTTAACTTCCATTGAATTTGACTCAGATACGTAAATAGGTTAAAGTTATGATTGTGCTTTAGTTATGTTTATTATATTTATTAACCTATATATTATTATTATAACAGGGTGTGATTTTTAGAAGAATAAAGCCTTATAAATGAAGTATTTATTCTTGGCATCATTACAATTTATTCTTCTAAAAGACAATGGAGGTCTTCGTCCTGACAGATTGTAAACTTTACCTACAGCTCCTGATATCCCTAAGATATGTAAGTACTGGTTTTTGTTTTTACTCGTTTCAAAAACTCTATTGAAGGTGGTGAGGACTCATATCTTGTACTGCTGACTAATTCTTTATCTCTGGAAAATTTCGAACTTATTTCTGACTGCACTACTTTTACGGATGCATTAAAAATTCTCAAAGACGCCGTCATTCAACTTATAAACGAAGTAGTGGCTCGTCATCGTCTATCTACACATAAACAGGAGTCTGTAGAAACTGTAGACGAGTATTTTCGATCGCTTTATTCACTGACTGTTAATTTCCGTTCGGTCTTATAGAGATGAGTATGTGTAAGATGCTTTTATTTCTGGTTTGTGTTCTCAAAATATTCGTACTAGATTACTTGAAAATAAAACTTTACATCTAGCTGAAGCCCTTAATCAGGCATGAGCTTTGGAAGTAGCTTTGAAGAACTCTCTCTCTCTACGATATACTTAAAACTAATATATCTGTCGCTTCTGCTGAGTCTAATGAACCTGAGAAATTTGCGAGGTTGTCCTGTGGAATCTGACTCCTCTTTTGATCCCATTTCTTCTGCTGTGAGGAAGAAGAACGAACTGTGTTATTTCTGCGGTGATTTCCGACATCCTAGAGTAAAATGTCCTGCTCGAGATGCTATCTGCCGAAAGTGTAAGAAAAACGGGCATTTTGCCAGAGTGTGTAGGTCAAAAGATTATGTGGTGAGCGCCTCTACTAAGTTCACATCTATTATACTTGCTTGTGTCTCAAACTCTTTAAGACAATATATGATTGCAATCTCTCTTAATGGAATAGAGTTTAATGCTCTGATTGATTCTGAAAGTTCCGAAAATTTCGTCTCAGCTGATGTTGTTAGTAGATTTAATTTTGTAACCTACCCTTACAATGACACGATTTCGATAGCTTCTTCGGGCCATCGCTCTACAATTTCTAAATTCTACTCTTGTGAGTTGATGGTGAATAGACAGATTTATTCTAAAATAAAATTACTTGTGATACCTGAGCTGTGCTCTGACATAGTTTTGGGAATACCTTTCCTTCAGGAACATTCTAGTGTCGGACTTAAATATGGCGGATCTAAACCAACCTTGTTTGGAGATTTGTGCACTTGCTACTCTTTCGATTACTCCACCTAGACTTTTCTCTAATTCATCTCCTGATTGCCAACCTGTAGAGATGAAATCTAGAAAGTTTTCATCTGAGGATCAAAATTTTATTATATCCGAAGTCACTCGATTACTTTCTGAAGATGATATTGAACCCAGCGTTTCACACTGGAGAACTCAAGTAGTTGTTGTATATCAACGTGAGAAAACTCGTATGGTGGTTGATTATTCACTGACTATTAAAATAGGTTTACTTATTTAGATGCATACCCTCTGCCTCACCTTGATGATTTGATCGATAAAATTGCCAGTTACAGGTTTTTCAGTACCAAAGACTTGAGAAGTGCTTACCATTTGGTTCCTCTTTTGGAAGAAGAGAGAAAGTTTACTGCTTTCGATGCCAGCGGGAAACTTTACCAGTTTGAAAGATTGAATTTTGGACTTACCAACGGGGTTACATGTTTTCAGAGAATCATGGACGATTTCATATCACAGAATAATCTAAAAGGAACTTTCGCGTATTTGGATGACGTCACTATCTGTGGTTTAACTAAAGAGGAGCATGATGAGAATCTCAGAAAATTCATGAAGGCTGCCGAGTGTTATAGAATGACGTTAAACAAAGATAAGTGTGTATATTTCTCTACTTCAATTCGTCTGCTTGGATATGAAGTGCGACATAAAGAATTACGTCCTGATCCTGATCGACTTACGTCTCTTCAAGAAATGCCTCTACCTCGAGACAAGAAAGAGTTGTCATCGTTTAATTGGACTTTTCGCATATTATTCTAAGTGGATACCGAAATTTTCAGAAAAAAATACGACCTTTGATTGATTCTACATTTCCTTTAAATGAGATCGCCCAGGAATCCTTCTCTTCTATAAAAGAAGATATTATGAAAGCTGTGAAAATGAGGATTGACGATAAACTAGTGTTTACTTTGGAAACTGATGCTTCTGAAGCTGTTATTGGTGCCACATTGAGCCAGAAGGGTATACCAGTCGCTTTCTTTTCAAGAACTCTCAATTCTGCTGAGAGAAAGCATTGTTCCGTTGAGGAGGCTTACGCCATTGTTGAGGCCGTAAAAAGATGGCATCATTTTCTATCCGGGCGACACTTCAATTTAGTGACTGATCAAAAGTCTATTTCATTTATGTTTGATGTAAAACATAAAAGCAAAATTAAGAATGATAAGATCCTGAGATGGAGAAAGGAATTAATGCCCTATTCTTTCGAAATTACTTATAGGAAATCAAAATGCTGCAGCTGACGCCTTATCTAGGATTGTCTCTGCCTCATCGACAAAAATTGATCATGTAAAGCTCCATAGTGATCTGTCATCCGGGAGTTGCACGTTTTTATCATTATATTCTAACAAAGAATCTTCCTTTTTCGATGGACGATGTAAAAAGCGTTGTACCTTCTTATGCCATTTGTTGTAGAGTTAAAACCTAGATTCTTTAGACCTAATCCAAGTGTATTAATTCAAGCCATTAAACCGTTTGATCGACTCAGTATGGATTTCAAAGGGCCATTACCGTCTTCTACAGCTAATAAATTTCTTCTTTTAGTAGTGATCGATGAATATTCCCGAATTCTATTTGCTTTTCCTTGCTCCGATATATCGTCTAATACTGTTATAAGTTGCTTAACTACGTTGTTTTCTATATTCGAAACTCCTTCATATATGCATTCAAATCGTGGAACTGCTTTTATGTCTTTTGCTGTTAAACAATTTCTCTTACGACATTGAATTTCGTCTACCCGCTCAACCCTTTATCACCCTACGGAAAACGCGCAATGTAAAAGATATGTTGGGATTGTATGGAAAATCATTATATTGGCACTCGAATCTCGTAAATTGCCTACAACATCATGGGAGACTGTCCTGCCCGATGCCTTACATTCTCTCAGGACATTACTTTGCACTTCAACAAACGCTACTCCACATGAACGTTTGTTTACTTATCCTCGACGTTCTTCTTGTGGATTAAGCATATCTACTTGGCTTAATGGAGTACTGTAAACATAAAAAAGAGGATGATCCTTGGGTGGAAGAAGTACAGCTCATTGATGTAAATCCTCACTACGCTCATATACGTTTCCCAAATGGAAGAGAAGATACCGTTTCTGTCGGAGATTTGGCTCAATGCGGAGACTCTGTTCCTGCTTTTCACTGAGGATAAAGTACAGAATGCTCTCGATGATGAGATCTCTCTTGGTGGGGATTCAGAGCTTCCTCAGAATGATGAAAACCTGATGGACGTTGAACGTCTTCCTGATTTTTCTCTTCGTCGTTCCACTAGAATTAAGAAACCTGTTTATCGCCTTAATTATAGCTCATTTTCTAGATAGGGTGATTGATATAAATTTGCAACCAACTAAATTAAGATCTGTATTTACTTGTGCTTTTTCTAGGCTGGGTCAATTCCTTAACTTCTGTTGAATTTGACTCAGGTATGTAAACAGGTTAAAGTTATGACTGTGCTCTATTTATGTTTATTATATTTATTAATCTATAAATTACTATTATTTAGAATATTACTTTATTTTAGAATAAAGCCTTATAAACGAAGTATTTATTCTTGGAGTCATTACAAGCATATAGAGTATATATCGTGATTTATCTCTAAAAAATACAACATATTTTAATAAATACATTAATTAATAAACTTACCAATTAGGACTGAAATATTTCGTTTTGTTGCTCTGCGCACACCTGAACCGTCTTCGGATCTTGTTTCCCTTTTTAACATCCAACAGTAGTCAGAAATCATGTTTGCATTCCATCTGCCTTGATACCTTTATTCCATATCTTTTATATCTTGATAGAACCTTTCACCTTGCTTCTATGAAACGCTCCAAGATTTACAGGAAAATACTTTAAATGCGAGTGCAAGAAATGTAACATAATGAGATAACCCGGAGCTTTCATATTTTCGAGCATATGTTCTACCAAGGTTTTGTAATTTAAATCTTTCGTATTCTAGAGGAAACTCTCAATAACACTTTTTATAGCACTCCATGCCTCTAATTAAGATTTTGTCATTATAGAATCAAACGTTTGGTCATACATCAACTTGCGGATTTGGGGTCCAACAAATAGTCCCTCCTTAACTTTAGCTTTAATAGAGAGGAATTTCTGACACATATACTGTAAGCAACCACTGTCCTTGTCGAAGGATTTCGCGAATTGCTTCATAATGTCTAAATTCATATGAAGTGGAGGGAGTAATACATTTTTGGGATTGACAAGCGGGCCTTGGAGTATTTTTGGTACCAGGAGAAATAACTTTTTGTGGAGGCCACTGTTTCCTTTTCCAGTGATTTTTGTTGTCACGACTATCCCATTCGCAAGAAAACATGGATATTTTGGATATTCAGCTTGAAGTCGTAGTACCATGCCTATAACCTTTAAATCTCCATACAAAAGCCATTCGTAATCATTATATTTGACTTTCTCCAGCATAAAAGCAATATTTTTGTGCTTTCTATTAAATGTACAGAGTGTGCTACAGGAATTGATGGATGTACATTACCACTATGAAGAAACAAATCTTTTAAGCTTTGTTTTCTCAAATCTATAAACAGTCTCCATTCTAAGGGCTGATGATTAGTTATTCGAAATATGTCATTAGGCCATGATCATTACTGCAGTACACTAGGTCATCTTCTTCCAAAAAATATGCAAATAATTCCTTTCGCGATGTCTATACAATGCAAATGTTGTTCCTAGTGATAACATATATTTCCTTTTCAACCGCGAGCCCAAGAAGTTCAGTTTTGTCTTTTGACAAATACAAATCGCGCACTAATATTAATATAATATTAATATTAATATTAATATAAATAACATTCTGGTTGGATGTGGAAGAGCTACTATCTTCTTCTAAAGTATAATCATCACTTTCATCACTACTTTCATCTAAAATTGGTTCATCGTGTAACTCATACTCTGTCTCTAGTAACAAGGGTGGAAAGGAACAAGAACTGATTCACTATGGGGTACAAGTCGGACTGCGGAGGGTAGGTTGGTATATAATATATTTTTTATGTTTTCTACATTATATCCACGTACGTTTGTCAAACAGAAATAACAGTCAAAAGTAGTGGTTCTTTGTTCTTTCCAAATCATTGAAATAGCAAAGGGCATGAAGGGTTCCTTACCTTTACTCCAAAGTCTTAGCGCCTCAACACACTTTCGGCACACTGTATGAGGTGCCCATGTGTTATTTTGATCACCTAACTGCACACCGAAATACGCATATTATACACTCTTAACAAAGTCTGTAATAGTTTGTCTTTGCTTTACAACGACGTAACGTCCACAAATATAAAAAAAAATATATATATGGTTTACACATGAACGCGAAGACATATTTTATATTAGTGCCAAGCACAAATAGCCAAACGACGTGTAAGATTCAACATACTTCTCCAGAACTGAGTCACTAGTCACAGTCTTTCATCAACATAAATAAACATATATATGAATATTAACATCTCCATGATAACCAAAAAAAAACATGTTTTCAATGCATTTTCACGCATGTTTAGCATTTTTAATAAATGATTTTATATATGTAATTGCTCTATGCTCAAAAACTAAACGTGCTAGAGAAAAAAGCTATAGCAGATTTGAAAAAGAAAATACATCTAAAATCATTATAACGTATGAAAGCCTAAATTTCATGCTGACTAGTGATATATATATATATATATATATATATATATATATATATATATATATATATATATATATATATATATATATATATATATATATATATATATAATTTTTGATAACCACTATGATAAACCGTGGAATCATTATTTATATTCATATAACTGCTAAAAGATGTTATAATCTCGAGGAATCGAACCCGGGCCCCAAAAGATGGAAGTCCGTTGTGTTGACCACTACTCCACTGATGGTTCAAAAGGATATAATCCAGAACTTCTACTGACATTTCTCGCCTAGTGAAAAGTCCCTTCAATATATCCCCGACCACAACTTGGGCGTAGCGTCAACATGGACCAGGTTCTATCCTGAGTATAAACCGACAGTGCAAATTTTATAATTTTTGATAACCACTATGATAAACCGTGGAATCATTATTTATATTCATATAACTGCTAAAAGATGTTATAATCTCGAGGAATCGAACCCGGGCCCCAAAAGATGGAAGTCCGTTGTGTTGACCACTACTCCACTGATGGTTCAAAAGGATATAATCCAGAACTTCTACTGACATTTCTCGCCTAGTAAAAGTTTCACTGTCGGTTTATACTCAGGATAGAACCTGGTCCATGTTGACGCTACGCCCAAGTTGTGGTCGGGGATATATTGAAGGGACTTTTCACTAGGCGAGAAATGTCAGTAGAAGTTCTGGATTATATCCTTTTGAACCATCAGTGGAGTAGTGGTCAACACAACGGACTTCCATCTTTTGGGGCCCGGGTTCGATTCCTCGAGATTATAACATCTTTTAGCAGTTATATGAATATAAATAATGATTCCACGGTTTATCATAGTGGTTATCAAAAATTATAAAATTTGCACTGTCGGTTTATACTCAGGATAGAACCTGGTCCATGTTGACGCTACGCCCAAGTTGTGGTCGGGGAAATATTGAAGGGACTTTTCACTAGGCGAGAAATGTCAGTAGAAGTTCTGGATTATATCCTTTTGAACCATCAGTGGAGTAGTGGTCAACACAACGGACTTCCATCTTTTGGGCCCGGGTTCGATTCCTCGAAATTATAACATCTTTTAGCAGTTATATGAATATAAATAATGATTCCACGGTTTATCATAGTGGTTATCAAAAATTATAAAATTTGCACTGTCGGTTTATACTCAGGATAGAACCTGGTCCATGTTGACGCTACACCCAAGTTGTGGTCGGGGATATATTGAAGGGACTTTTCACTAGGCGAGAAATGTCAGTAGAAGTTCTGGATTATATCCTTTTGAACCATCAGTGGAGTAGTGGTCAACACAACGGACTTCCATCTTTTGGGGCCCGGGTTCGATTCCTCGAGATTATAACATCTTTTAGCAGTTATATGAATATAAATAATGATTCCACGGTTTATCATAGTGGTTATCAAAAATTATAAAAAACATGTCGGTTTATACTCAGGATAGAACCTGGTCCATGTTGACGCTACGCCCAAGTTGTGGTCGGGGATATATTGAAGGGACTTTTCACTAGGCGAGAAATGTCAGTAGAAGTTCTGGATTATATCCTTTTGAACCATCAGTGGAGTAGTGGTCAACACAACGGACTTCCATCTTTTGGGCCCGGGTTCGATTCCTCGATTAAAACATCTTTTATATATATATATAATATATATATATATATATATATATATATATATATATATATATATATATATATATATATATATATATATATATATATATATATATATATATATATATATACATATTTCAAATGTTTTTGCTTATATAGCGTAATTTATAACAACACAGCAGTGGTAATCTTAACAACGCTCCTAACCTATAGATAGCTGCTAGTGTAAACAACGCCAGTAACTTATCCCAACATTTTAGACCGACATAATTATAACAGAATTAATTTAAAATATTATAAACACACACACAAACAGATAAACTGACTTAAAAAAAAATTTCAAATTCACAAAAGGAATTTTTTTTAAATACACACAAATTCAATATATATATATATATATATATATATATATATATATATATATATATATATATATATATATATATATATATATATATATATATATATATATATATATATATATATATATATATATATATATATATATATATATTATATATATATATTCTATTCGTCCACAATCTTCATACATACTTAATTGCGCGCCATTTTCGGAAGGGTTTTTTAGACTAAATTTAGAGCATCTTACGATTTGCACTATAAAACGTATTTTCCAAAAATATTTAAGTGTCATGTTTTCGAATCAGCTGATTACAAGTCAACATGGTGGTCGGGCTCTCAAAATATTCAACTGATGCAAGATGATGAATACTCTGTTGTAAGAGAATTATAAGAAGCCAAAGCAAAATATTAATAAAGCCTATTGTTGACAAATTATGGAAAAATAACGGTACTGGAAAAATATATTTTCTAATTCGCTTGAATATAGTGATTGATAATGTAGCCTACTAATATATATATATTTAATTTTTTTTTTTGTTTCATATAAAATTAAAATTTATAAATAATCCTAAAAATTACAATATATTTTAATAAATTTATGAAAATAAATTTTAAAAATTGACATAAAATGACATAAACATCGAGATATAAATGACAGCTACGAAAATTGGTTTATTTACATTAGGATTGTTTGCATCTAATATTAAATGGGATTTAGTCATGTCGAAAAGTATCTTCAGGATTTCTGGGAAATCTACGGTCGTGACGTCATTTTCACAGGGAAATCGGAGAGTTTTCGCACCTAAAGCGACGAATAGAACACTGTTTTTTTTCCCAATCTTTTCAAAACTAAGTATTTAAGTGAAACTTTGACGAATAGAAAACTGCTTTAATCCGTTCCTAAAAGCTGTTCAGAAACCGAATTGTTCAGATACGCAAATTATTTTTTCCATTGGAATTAATGTAAAATGAATTAATTCATTATTACGGCTTATTTAAACTTTTATAACAATACTGTATTAATAAAATCGTATTTGAAAGCAATGAAAAATATTAAAATCCTACGCAAAAAAAAGAATAAACATTAAATTGATAAAATATGAATAAAATTTAAATTCACTTTATCTTTACAGAGAATAGTCGTAAGCACAAATGGGGGGTGGTCAGAAAGGGAAGGGGAGAAATGAAGGGGAGTCCCCTTCCATAAAATTCTTATGTAATTCATTCTGGGTTTCTATTTTCGTCTTGAGATTCTATAGGTTTCTGTCTCACTAAAAACCTATTCAATGTGAATTGTTTTTACTTGCATTTTCAAATGTTTCTGAAGTGATTTACGGCATTTTCAATGAAAAGTTTATGGTGCTGTTTTTTAAGTTTTTTCAGGGCATATATTTCCACAAAACTTTTACAGAGTAAATTTAAATTTAACTCAATTTTTTCACATCTTCAGTTTGTCAGATTCCATTACCTTATGCATGTAAGGAACAGAAACTCTATTGTAAAATAGCGACATTTTTTTCAAAATATGTTCAGAAACAAAGTTACTCACAAACTGATGCGTTTATGAACTATAAACTGACGTCTGGCGCATTCCAATATATTTTTAGAAAAATCCTTTTTAATTAATGGAATATTCAATTATCTTTGTTTCATGTTACAACGGCTTGTTCACCTATTGACATTTTTAACTCAATGATTAATTCAATTATAAAACAACTTTTGGTCTAGATTTTTAACGATATTCTGATTGTAATAAATGTTACAATATAATGTGATGAGTCCTATCTTTAAAATATAAACTAGAGATGTACCAGAAATCCAGGTTCGGAATTTCAGATTTATTATTCTTCCCGTTTCAGTTGAAATTTTGCAAACTCCCTACTTAAACAGGAAATTATTTCTTTCCTGAAAAATACCTACTGAAATTTACAGTAAACATGTAAACATTTCTTCTTACTATCAATAAAGATGAAAATCATTTTCTTGAATAAAATTTTTTTTACAACCACTACCATTCCTTTTCTGTAGTGCATCAGCATGGACCGACCCTGGCCCCGGTCTCAGCTAATAATCAGGGAACACTGGGGTTTATCTGACGGGTAATTGCAAATTATACTTATTAATGGTGAAATTAAATCAAACAAAATATAAGAAAATTAAGATTGTAATTCCATTACTCCTTCGTTACATATTTGGGTATGGCAAAATGAATGCAACATAAAAGAAGAAACAAAAATTCATTCAATTAAAACACTATTCACTATCACTATTCACTTATTGAACATTTACATCATAAGTTTTAGAATTTGGGAGAGTGAAATGTTCAGGAACAAATGGCTATGACGTTGAATATGTTACTGCTCTAAGATTGTATTTTAAAAACTAACATTTCTAACTTTTTTTTTAAACTTTGATTCTACCTTTTTGAATTGATTTCCCTACTTTGAATTCTCTTTCACTGAGCTTGCTGGTGGGAACAAATATCCTCTTGCCAGGTGTTGCTAGTGTGGACAAGTCATCCTTGTTCGCCTTCCAGAAGGGAAGAGAGTCTTCGTTGATGTTAATTTTTTTCATTTTCAAATATTTTTTTCATTTTTATTTCTAATTCTACCTAAGTAAACTTATTGAAATACTATTGTGAATCAAAAAGATTTTTTCAAAATTTTTGTAGTTTTTTCAAACTCTTATTATGCAAAATCTGAAATTTTTTGTTTTTTTTCCGAAAAAATACATAAAATCATTAAAATAGTAATGTTGGCTATTCTACTCTTTCCTTATAGTTAAATTAATCTCAATTAAAATTATTTCCAATTTTTTTAAGTTAAAATTTCAGTGCTTTTTATCTCTCTAAAAAATTTAGGCAACCCCGGCCCCGAACCAGGAAAAATTCCAATCTCAGTCGGTCTTCAATACATGCAATTTCAGTTAAAAAGAAAAAACTCAATAAATACTGTATGTAACGTCCAACACCAGCCGTTATCATACAAAAATATTGAACGAAATATTTTATTTTTATTATTTTTTATTTATTAATTTTTTTTACACTGCTCAAAATAAGGCCTCCATTGAAACAAATATAAAGTAAAAATAACGACAATGAATAATTACTACATAAACTCAAATCATTTAGGTATCCATCCATTAATTTTTTAAAAGGTGTAATTGTACTACCATATGTCATAATATAATGAGGCAAACGAATCCAACCATGAAATTCTGTTGAAACATTTTCTCAAAGCCTTAAAAAAATATTTTATTTTTTATTTACCTATAGTGACTTCTAGTTCTTATATCACAATCTTGTATGAAGAACCAACACTCCTCAATATGGTCGAGATATGAAAAATTCATAATAAATAACTATCATAATTTCTATCATAAATAAATATCATAATTCAAGAAAGTCTTCTTTATACAGAAAACATCCCTATTGATTGTTTTCAATCTCATCTCGATTCTTATTTACAATACAAGTTATTTTTGTGACTTTATGTTGCTCTTTTTCAAGCGCCTCTACGGACTTTTCAAGGTAAAGAGTCCATCTAAACTTCCGCACAATTAATGGTCTAACATAGCTATTGAAGGGTTTGAATTCGACTTATTTTTTCCTAAAGGAACATTGCAGATTATTAGAACTTATTCAAAAAAATTGCTACAAATCACTAAAATCCATTTCTTTGTCAATAGATTCCGGCCATTTCTTATACATTCCATAATTGAAATCCTCATTTTTTATTATTATTATATTCTTCTTTTTATGTGAAATTTTTTTATTAAAATTCGCTTGCCAGTTACCAACTCAACCAAGAAGTTTATCAAAGTCAGGCTGAACTTCAAAACAACTGTCAAGATTCTCAACTGAATTAGCCAATTTGTTATCACCAGCAAACTTAGAACTCCTGCTTTTCATTACTCTATCAAAGTTGTGTATATAGAGCAAGAAAAGTGTAAGCAACACAAAACGATGAGGAATACCATTTTTTATCAGCTACCATATTGACTTATGATAATAAAGCACTAAACAGTTTTTTCTGTTATTTCAACCATATTTTTATCCAGTTAAAAATTTTTTCCATCTATATTATTTTATAATAATCTGTCCATCAGTATGGCATGAAATACTTTACCATTGTTGAAATCTAAATAATACCAACTGGAACACTTTCGTCATCATGATCAGTAATATACTCCATAAATACTAAAAGATATGTCTCACAAGACCTACCTTTTCTAAAATCATTAAATTGTATATCTTCATATACTCTCAGAGAAGGCTATCACCCTATAAGTGGGACAGGCTTCAACTTCTAAGAGTTATCAGAAAAACCGTTCTTCTCAGAGTATATATTTTCCAATGATAATCCTTGAGTTTTAGACTCTTGGTAGTTTTCACCCTATCAGTAGGACTAGTATTTTTTCCCTTTCTGACCTATTAATTCTTTCTCACAGAGTTCTCAATAAGATTTTCTTTATTGGTGCATTTTTTCCAATGTTCGTCCAGAAGTTGCAGCAAGTAGCAAGCTGCAAGCAATTGAAGGGTCAGATTGCTAGTTCATCCTTCCTAACTCTCCTCACATGAAGCAATCCAGTCGACAAAATTCTGTAATAGTTCATTTAATTACCAATTTTTTACTTAATGCTTAGGCCTTATGGGAAGGATCCAATCTCAAGACTCTGCTTTTATTATTTGACCTATTGAGCTGAAATTTACAATGTTTATGCTTTTTTAAATGATTCTTCTGATAGTCATTTTCAAAATTCAAAAAGAGATTTTGGTTAGTGGTCAAAATCTAAAACTCCCCTGTACATTCTTAAATTTCTACAATATTAAAAGAACATTTGGGAATTCATAGTGTTTGATTATAGAAATCTTTTTTTTTGAAAAAAAAATTGAAAAATATATACGAAAAAAAAATTTCTTAAAAAAATCCCTTGAATGTTTTTGAAAATTGGAATTGTTTAGAGGAGGGATGGATCTAAAACTTATATTTAGGACACTTTTAAAAACTAATTGTTTGATTCGAGATACAGCCTCTCAAAATTTTTAAAATTTGAAATTTCGTCGAAAATTCGGCCATTTCGATAAGCTGTATCTCGAATCAGACAAATAGGTTTTAAAGTATTTTAAATAAAAGTTTTAGATCATTTCTCCTCTAAACAATATCCAATTTTCAAAGCATATTTTTTTTTTTTTATTTTTTTGTCCGAAGGTGTGAATTTTTCATAAAAAAAAATACACCTATATATATAACCTGTTTTCTGTTATGCATATATTTTTATATATATATATACACACCAAATTTCAGACTAAAAAAATTTTTTAGGCGTCCTCATAGATAAACTTATAAATAAGAAATATAAACTTTAAGTCGGTCGTAAAAACGTAGGAATAGTTTTTTCGTCGGGAAAAAGCTATATATACTGAAATTTTCATCGGATGAAAATTTTTTTGTTTTCAACATATCCTTTCCTTATGGATTTTCAACTCTCAACTAAATGATTCTTCTGATAGTCATTTTCCTTTTTTTTCTCTGTTTCTTAAGATATTCACTCGTGTCGGTAAGAAAATCATGCATTACCCCATTGTCTGGTAATATAGTAAAAATTCACTGATTCTTCCATCTGGCTTTCTGCAGTCTCTTTATATTAACAGGTACGTGTATTTAATTTGAGGTTGTGTAGAGACTGCAAGGTGACTTAAATCCTCAATTGAATGTTGCACAGCATCCATTGACGCGTCCAGAGGATATGTTTGAAGCTTTGGGTAATTGTACAGTTTTTTTCTAAATTAGATTTGATACAGGCATTTCAACAGTTGCCCTTGGATGAAAGTTCACATAAAATTTGCACCCTGAATACACACATGGGGTTATTTAGACCTAAGAGGTTGCAATATGGGATTGCCAGCAGTCCAGCGCTGTGGCAACAGACAATGGACAAAGTTTTTAATGGTTTGACTGGTACTTTTTGCTTTATTATGATATTTTAGTTGCAGGAAAGGATGTAACCCAACACAATGAAAGATTGGAAAAAGTACTGGAACGTTTAACAGAATATGGTTTAAAAGTAAAGATGGAGAAATGTAAATTTGGTGTAAATAGCATCGAATATTTAGGATTTAGAATTGACTCAAAGTATTCATAAAACAGATGAAAAAATAAAGGCTATAATAAATATTGAGGCACCCACAGACGTTAAACAGTTACAAAGTATTTTTTAGGTCTGGTTACTTTTTACGCTAAATTTGTACCAAATCTGGCAACTCTTGCCAAACCTCTTTATATTCTTTTTGTGGTAAAGATGTACAATGGAATTGGACGAAAGTTTGTCAACAAGCTTTTTTAAACATTAAATGTGAATTAACCTCTCCTCGTTTCTTAACTCATTACAGACAGGACTTGCCTCTTAAATTGGTTTGTGATGCTTCTCCCATCGGAGTTGGTGCCATACTTTCTCATATCTTTCCAGATGGTTCAGAGAAGCCAATAGCTTATGCTTCCCGTACTTTATCGAAAACAGAAGAAAAATATTCTCAAATAGATAAAGAAGCTTTAGCTCTTATATTTGGAGTTCGGAAGTTTCACATGTACTTATACGGAAGGTATTTTACATTGGCAAGTGATCATAAACCATTATTGGGTGACAAAGTTGGGTTGCCAAAGTTAGCAGCATTACGGTTGCAAAGATGGGCAGTTCTTTTAAGTGCCTATTCCTATACTTTGGAGTACAGGTCTTCAAAGGAAGTTTCTAATGCTGATGCATTGTCACGTTTACCTTCTGATGAAGAAGGGCTTAGAAGAGTCCGTAGATAGAAGTGTTATTTTAATGACAGCATCTTGTATTCCTTTAACATCAAAACAGATAGCTGAAACTACTATAATAAGGTGACCATATTTTTCTGACCAAAAATCGGAAAGCTTCTGAACATTGAGAAAGGGTTTTAAGGATGTATAAAGAAATGTGATTTTTAATAAAAGAATACGTTGTTCAAAAACAAGTATTGGTTTATTAGTTAAGGACTCTCAAAAAAAAAAAAAAAAAATAAATTTAAACAAAAGTTGGATAAAATACTATTATCCGTCCCGATTTACCTTCTAAAAAAATTGGGCACTACTTAAAAAATCTGGACTGTCTCGATAAAATCGGGACGGATGGTCACCTTATACTAGAAAGGACTCTATTCTCTTTAGAATTTTTCAAATCAACACAATACCAACTTGAATAAAGAGGAATTTAGGCCTTATATTAGTGTGTGGAATGAACTAAACACGGAGGATGGATGTGTGTTGTTCTCTTCAAGAGTTGTCATTCCAAATTCTTACTTCACAGGTGTTGAAGGAGGTTCATATAGATCATCCTGGGATCGTTAGAACGAAGGCTCTATTACGCTCTTATGTTTGGTGGCCAAACATAGATCAAGATATAGTTGCCAGCGTACAGAATTGTCACGCATGTATGGAGCAAAGAAATGCACCTCCCTCAATTAGAACTCATCCTTGGGAGTTTCCAAGTTCACCGTGGCAACGAATTCACATTGATTACGCTGGTCCCTTTCTCGATAATTACTATTTGGTGGTTGTGGATTCTTATAGCAAATGGCCGGAGATTATTCCCTACAAAATCGAATTAATGCAAACACTACCATAAATCTTTTAAGAAGGAATATTTGCAACTCATGGAATTCCGGAGCAGATAGTTTCGGATAATGGAACACAATTTACATCTTCAGAATTTAAGTCATTCACAAGCAAACTAGGAATACATCACACATTTTTAGCTGCATGGCATCCATCTACCAACGGCGAAGTTGAAAGATTCATACAGACGTTCAAGAAAAACATGAGAAGTAGGAAAATTGGAAGGTACCGATTTTATGCAAAATTTACAAAGTTTTTTGTTTTGCTATCGTATAACACCTCATTCCACCACCGGTATTCCTCCTTCTGTTCTTTTAATGAATAGAGTTTTGAGAAATAAATTTAGTGTTTTAACTCCTAATTTACAATTCTAAGATATATACAAAGCAGATGAAGCAACTGGAAACCACCAAGGTTAATAGATCTTTTGATACCGGTTTTGAGGTATTTTTCAGAAACTACCAATCTCCAGTTAAGTGGAAACCAGGTACAGTGTCGAAAAAAATGGGAAACCTTCATTACGAGATTGAAACAAAGGATGACAAAATATTAAAACGACATGTTGATCAACTTCTACCGCCAACCTTATCACCGAACATAGAACCTTCTCCTAGTACAACCTCTCTTGGTGAAGAAATGCAACAGGATACATCTGATGTTCCGATTGGATCTCCCGTTCCTGCGAGAAGGATTTTGCCACCGCGTACTACTAGAGGTGTTCCTTCAGATCGTCTTACTTATAAATAATTCTTATGTATGTCCTATATTATTTTTTTAGGGGGAAAGGAAATGTTATATATGTAATAATAATACTCCTTATATATATATATATATATATTATATATATATATATATATATATATATATATATATATATATATATATATATATATATATATATATATATATATATATATCATATATATATCTTAGTTGGTTATCAATAACATATCTACCACATTGTCGGGTAATGTAGTAAAAATTCACTCATTCTTCCATGTGGCTTTCTATTGTAAAGACATCATTAAAGACTTTAGCTTAAATGCGTTTCAGTTATTCACAACGATGAATGGGATATTAAATTATGTATTGTGTCTTTAAGTTAATAGTCTCTTTATATTAACATTATTACTTTATTATGTATTTATTATATTATTATTATTATTATATTATATATATATATATATATATATATATATATATATATATATATATATATATATATATATATATATATATATATATATATATATATATATATATATATATATATATATATATATAATGCAGAATATAAGTGAGATAAATAGAAGATTCGAATTCCTGTCTGAATTTTTTTGTTGATTTCGTCCTAATTCAATTTCCGGCCGGAAATGGAAAACCCATTTCCGGAATTCTCATAATATAAACATTTAACGTCTTTAGATTATATGAAGGAAATCATAATGATTTTATAGTTTTTTCTTTATTGAAAATTTTTATAGTTCAGCAGTTAAGCATCCCAGTAAGCTTTTAGAACGGAAGATTCATAAACAAATTAATATCGATAGTTTTTATTTAATTAAAAGCAAAAAAAAATTAGGTTACTATTTAAAAAAAAATAAACAAAAAAATTAAAAAAAATTAAAAATTGAAATAATAATAACTGAAGACCTTCGTAAAAGAGAAATTAAAAAACGTAATTGATTCATTATTAAAAAATGAATGAAAAGGAGATAAAAAAGATTTTAAGCAAAACAATCTCGATTAATTCCTAAAATAGAATAACCTTCACCTTTTTAAAGAAGAAAGAAGATATGACACACCAAATATTTTTATTAATTCAAAACTCTACAAAATTTTCAATCGGCATAAATACTGACCTAATATCATTTTTTTATATGTATTGTATATGCATACAAAGTTGATAGAGATATCTATTGGAAAGGAAGGAAAATGTATCTCCATTAAGTAGAATTCACAACAAGTATCTCTGTCGATTAATTCAATTAGTTCAGATTCATTTAAAGGAAAACCCTCAGTTTGTTCCTTTTAGGAAACATATAAACTTCAGTCTGATTTTGACGTAATTTAATAAACTGAACCAAACAACTGTTTATATTTTATATATATTTACATTTTATGAAATAGAATAAACACGAAGGTGCAGGAAAACTTTTTTTCCTTTTTTTTAACCACCACTCATGGGCAAGGCCCTTTTCGAGGAGGGCATTATTAAAAAATAAAAGAAAACCCACCCAATTCCAGGCCTAGCTTAAATCTCAGGTAAGCGTAGGTGGAGGTTTTAAAAAGATAAAATTCAGCAGAATAAACAAATGGCAGTAGGTACCACAGAACAGAGGTGATTGAAAAGGAGACATCACAGTGAACGAACCTAGAGTTTGCAATACTCCCTCACATATTCTTGATGTGCATGTAGGGCACCCCTTTTGCGGTGAGGGTGACACAATGGTGATGGAATTCGAGAGGTAAATTCCTTCGAGCATCTTTCGTTAAAGTACCTATAGGAAAAAAATGCACCAACATCATGCTGCAGAGAATGAGAGTCAAGGGAGCTTGAAAGTATTGTAGAGGACAGTTTATTAGTCTTTTACCTTTGTACTCAACTCTGTCTAAAAGAAGGGTGGAACCGGAAACCGTATAAATGTGAGAGAAGTACTCCATACAAGGGTGGATAAAACCCTTATATAATTGGAGGAACCGTTTAGAAGAAAAAAATTCCAAAATATTTGTTGTTTATGTTCAAACAAAGGATCTTTTTGTTCCTCACAGGTTAGTCGGCAATCCCATTGAAAGAGAAAAAGTTGGGGGAGGTGTTTTATAGAGGGAAATATGAAGAGCTGAGTTTTTAAAGTTGAATTTTACAAAGTTGTGGTGAAACCATCTAGACATCCCATCTAAATAAGGGAAGCAACAAAATTTTGAATCCAGTTCTTTACAATTAAAATATTTTAAATAGACAAATTATAAAGGGTGTGAAGAAATTTTGTCGAGGAACATCAAAATTATCCAACCAGTTCTCTTTTTTTCTACATATCAAAAAACTCATAATTTGGACTTAAATTAGTATACTGTTTTGAGCAATTTCTGGCCTAGTTGTAGAGGTTTCGACGCAGTTGGTTAATATGAAGGTAAACTTTACATGCTCTTACTTTTCAGTTATATGCACTGGAACAAGAGACTAACGCCCCCTCCTTGAATAGGGCTTTCCCCGTGAGCAGTGGTGGTGTGTTAAAAAAAAAAAACCGGCAAATATGGAAATGGAAAGAGAAAGTTGAAAACAAGAGCCTATTCTCGAAAGAAAAGATAGAGCAGATTTGAGATAATACCCATAAAAAATGTAAACAGGTTTTGTACCAGGTTTAAAGGGATTCTATGTCCACCAGTGGAAACTACTTAGGCCACATAGGTTTTTCGGCATACATTCGAAAATCGTATTGGTAATGATGTCATTAGTCTCTTAAGAAAATAACCTATGGCTTTAATAAAGTTTGACTTAATTATGTGCAAAGGTTACACCTATTGGAATTTCTATCTCTCTCAATAGGGTTCTATATCCCTATATATATATATATATATATATATATATATATATATATATATTATATATATATATATATATATATATATATATATATATATATATATATATATATATAATATATATATATAACCAAGGTGATTCTCTCTGGCAAGGAGGCGTACATTCCAAATTCTTTCCCTTCAACTAAACCTTACAAACCTTGGTTCAACTCTACTTTCTCTCGCGCAATCCGTTGCAGGGATGCTGCCTTCAAGGATTACCGTCGTCTTCAAACTAGAAACTCATGCAACTTATATTTCATCCCAGTATCGTGGAAAATCGACTCTTCGTGATACCAAAACCTCTTTTCTTCGTTGAAAATGCAATAATCTTTCTGGTTACTCTTCTTCTCGCCCTTTCTGGCATTTTACAAAAAATGTCAATTGTAAATTTGCTTCTTCCTCTTTACCTCCTCTAGTTTCTTCTTATGGAACAACTGCCATTTTAACTTCCACTAAAACTGAATTATTAGTTCAAACTTTTGCCTCTAACTCTACCTTAGATGATTCCGGAGCTATTCCTCCTCCTTCAACCCCCTCCAACTCATTTATGCATAATATTGCAATCCCTTCTAAAGATGTCATTTCTACTCTCTCTGAGTTTAACACTAAGAAGGCGCATGATCTTAATGGTTTTGCTCCTGCGGTTCTTAAAACTTGTGCTTCTGAGCTTGCACCCTGAATTGGCAAACTATTTCGTCTCTGCCTCCCCACTTCGACCTTACATTCTTGCTGTAAATGTGCGCTCATTCAGCCTAAGCCGAAGAAGAGGGACCCCCTCTCAACTCTCTAACTATCGTCCTATTTTTTTAACTTCCGATTCTTTCTAAAGTTTTTGAATCTATCCTTAACTGGGAGATTTGTAAACACCTTACTACTTCAAATCTTATCTCTGATCGTCAAGTACGGCTTTCGTAAAGAACGCTCAACTGGTGCTCTTCTTTCCTTTCTTTCTGACTCTTGGTCCTCCGCTCTTCGGGTTTTCGGTGAATATTTCGCTGTGTCCCTAGACTTATCGAAAGCCTTCGATAGAATCTGGCACAAAGCTTTGATTTCCAAACTTTATTCTTTCGGAACATATCCTTATTTCTGTAACATTCCTTCCGATTTAGTTTCTGGTAGCCCTATAGAAGCCGCTATAGACGACCACCGTTCCTCCTATAAATCCTTCAAGTATCTGTTCTATCCACAACACCTTTTTCTAATTTTCTCTGTTACGTCGTCTCCTATCGACTCGAATGCCAATGATTCCACCTTCATTATTCCTTAAGAAATGTGGTCTTGGAGCAACTGACCTTTGACTTTTCTCGCATTTCAGATTGGGGCAGAGAAAACATAGTCGTTTTCAACGCCTCAAAAATTCAATTCCTCTATCTTTCTACTCGATACAATCACCCACACAACTAAGATGTCTTCTTCGAAAACGCTCTACTCAAACCTTCATCTGTCCTCAATATTCTAATGTGTTAATGTTTTTAGTGATCTTTCTTGGAAAGATCACAATTACTTTTCTTTCTAAACAAGCTTCTAAGATGTTGAAATCGTTCTGAGGCGCCTTCAGAATTTCTTCAACCACCACAGTTGCTTGCTCTTTATATGGGTGATGCTTGACTCTGTATGGAGTACGTCTATTACATCTGGGGTGGTTCCACTCATATAGTTCTTCTCGAAAAGGTGGTGTCTAAAGCTTTACGTCTTATAAAGTTTTTTGTTCTTACTCTCTCCAATCTCTTTCATACCTTCGAATTGTTGCG
The DNA here is from genome assembly GCA_009176605.1 of Armadillidium nasatum. Lineage (NCBI taxonomy): Eukaryota > Metazoa > Arthropoda > Malacostraca > Isopoda > Armadillidiidae > Armadillidium > Armadillidium nasatum. The sequence goes on from SEYY01004455.1 coordinate 60,133, forward strand.
TCTCTCTCTCTATACTATCGCTATTACAATGGACATTGCTCTTCTGAGCTCTCACGTCGCATACCTCCTCCATTGAGGAGGGCTCGCGCGACACAATTAAGGTCCAATATATAGGTCCAATTCTCCGACTCCAGACTTAACCTCTATGCTGAATCTTACATGTACTCTACTAGTAAAGTCTGGAACACACTCCCTTTATCTGTTCTCCAACACTTCCTTTAACTTGGGCACCTTTGAACGCCGTGTATCAGGTTACGTCGGCCATTAGCGACCTGATTTCTAACATTTCCCCGGCTCTGGTGGAGTTTCGTAGGCCTCAGACCTTTGCCAACCCGAGAGAGATATATATATATATATATATATATATATATATATATATATATATATATATATATATATATATATATATATATATATATATGGTCAACTTTACTTTGATATCCATAAATATTTATAAAACTACTTAACGTACGTTAAAAGGATCACATTTTTGGAATCCTTGGTGAATTTTGAGAAAGAAAATTGTAAAAGATGTAAAAATGTTAAAAAAAAAAAAAAAAAGGAAAATTGGCTTTCTGTAGTATAATTGAAGGGAAAGTCTAGCCTTATTATTATTATTATTATTATTATTATTATTATTATTATTATTTAATTTCCTAGCGTACTTGGTTCGACTTATCATAACTCGACGACCAAAGTTTGCCGTAGGATAGAAGCCTAACTGATAGATGGAATGTTGCCGTGGAATGCCACGCTGCCAGACGTACGATTCTGTCTGACGAACGATTTTGCAAAGTGTATTAAATAAATGTAATTTATTTACGTATTAAATTTATTTAAAGATTTTTTTTTTTATTTCCCAATTTTTCTTACTAAAAATTCGGCAAGGATTTAAAAAATATAATCCTTTTTAACGTACGTTTCGTATTTTTTGTAATATCTATGGATATCAATGTAAAGTCTGGCCATATATATATATATATATATATATATATATATATATATATATATATATATATATATATATATATATATATATATATATATATATATATATATATATATATATATATATATATATATATATAGTTATATATTATTTTCCGTGGAAATTAATATTTAAATTTCAACGTTTTAATTGATAAAAATGATAATTTTAGTAATAATTTCCCTTGGTTAAGGAGACTTTCGGAACTTTAGATATGTTAAAGATAGGTTTTATATTGTTCTATAGATATATATATATATATATATATATATATATATATATATATATATATATATATATATATATATATATATATATATA
>SEYY01004456.1:0-25000 GCA_009176605.1 Armadillidium nasatum
AAAATATTATGTTAAGAGATGAACCTATTGAGGATGAAGAAGTTGAATTTAATGAAAGTGATAATAAAGATGATAAAAATATATATAGTGTAACAGATGCTTTTGGAATGGAGGAAGAAGAAGAAAAGGATGATAAAAAAATTAATGATGGTGAAATGGGAAAAATTAAGCATAACGAAAAAGAAAAAAATGAGAATGAACTTGTTTTCAAAGAAAATCATAACAATATTGAAGAAAATATAGTTAGAGAAAATATTATAATTAACGATAACTTTGATGGCTTTGATGGCTTTGATGACTTTGATAACAAAAATATTATAATTAACGATTCCTTTGATGGCTTTGGTGATATTTGGTAACTTTGATGGCTTTGGTGATATTGGTGACTTTGATGGATTTGATAACTTTGATGCTGAAAATTGGATGAACACATAGAGATAATATCTTTTAAACAAAACTTTTTTTTTTCTCTATAATAAATAGATGGAAAACAAATCAGAACTATTAAAAATTTTGAACTATTCAACTGATTATGTACAGACTACAAAATTATCTAATTTAATGAAAGAAGTGACTTACAAAGTTATTGAACTTAGAAAAATAAATACAAAATATGGTCCCGCAATATTTGCAATTCTACGTGTAGGAGAGGATGAAGTAACACATGTGTTCCTTCCAAGAAGATATGTTAATCTCTTGAATGATAAGGAAATTAAATTTTTAAATGAAAGCGATCTTAAAATGCAATATATTGGTGGAGATTATCATCAAATTAATTTTTCATAAACTTTTTTTCTCTATAATAAATGAACGCTTTACAAAATCAACTCTCAAAAATTAATGAGGAATATACAGATAGAATTAAAGAACTCTTAGATTTAGAAACCTTTACAAGTAATAATATCGAAGAATTAAAAGATCTTTTTAGAAAAATTAATGACTATATAGATATTCAAAAAGGAATAATTAAGCTAGCTGATATTTCGATTAAAGGACTAAATTTTGAAAATGATGAGGATTCAGATGATGATGATTCAGATAATGATGATTCAGATGATGATTCAGATGATGGAAAAATAAAAAATATGAATTACTGTGAAGTTTGTTATATAAATATTAAAAATTTTAAAATTCATGAAAGAAGTAATAAGCATAAAGTAAATGTAGATACTGATAGAATTAAAGAACTCCAAAGATGTAGAAATGGTGAACAAGATATCTATCAAGAAAATATTAAACGACTACAACCATTAATTGAACCCATTAAGGATATAACTACACATCAAAAAGAACTCCTAGATGTAAAATTTTTCAATAAAGAAAATATTGAAGAATTTGAAAATCATTTAAAAACCTTGATCGGTTATATATCCTTAGTAAAATATTTACTGAATTTTAAGTAAAAAGGAAAAAATTATATTTAAAAATTTTAAATATAATACTCATATCCTTTTTAATCATGAATCAACTTCCAATCATTAATCTCGCAAATTTTTTTCCACATTTGATTGTACTTATTGAACGTAATTTCTCTTTTATTAGAAACTTTCTGAAAATCTGATATATTAGATTTGACACCACATAATTGTAGCAATTTAAATAATTTAAAGTGAACATTTAAAGAATTCTTTCTATTTGAACATTTTACATCCAGATATGCTTGTTCAAATTCATCATTGAGATTTAATATTTTATCATAATTATTCATTATCTCTTTATTTTTTTTATAATATTTATCAATAACTTTCTCTAAATATATTCTTGGTGAATATTTTATTGGTTTATTATCATTATATTGAGAACGGTCAGTTTCATAGTTGTAATTATCCCATTTATTTTTATAGAAATCCTTTAAAAAATTACATGATTTACAATTTTCGTTAGTTTCACGTTTGTGTAAAGAACATATCATTTCCATTTTCTATAGACTTTTTTATTATAAGTCAATTTTCAATATTTTCCATCAAACCACAATCCCTCCAACGTCTTTCTCCAACACTTTTTTGATAAGACTCGAGTAAGCAAACCAGCAGCGAGCGTGCTCAAGGTTTTCCTGCTAAAGTAATCATTCAGTTTTTTTCGGGAAGGGCACGGTACTCGAAGCGATTTTTGAGGGCTGTCAGAAAGTCTCTGTATACTACTTTTAAAAAACATTGATAAGTAGTATGTAAAACCCGGAGCGAGCGAAGCGAGCGAGTATGAGAACATTCCCTCATGATAGCGAGCGCAGCGAGCGAAAATGAGGGGATGTTCTCGTACCCGGGTTTTACATACTACTTATATATATATATATATATATATATATATATATATATATATATATATATATATATATATATATATATATATATATATATATATATATATATATATATATATATATATATATATATATATATATATATATGAATTTGAAATTTAAAAACAAGAGTTTGAAAATCGACGACAGGATCGGATCATGTGAAGAGAACTAAATGCAAGGACGACAGGACTAGCCATCCGGCCTTGTGATTTCTCTGTCAACGGCTTGTAACTACTCCAGAACCAGCATTGGGAACCATTGCTCGGAGAAGCACAATCTTTTGAAGACCCCAGGGAGAGAGTGTTTGGAGGTTGGTTTGAGAACGATGCTGGTCCTACTGAAAGGGTGAAAACCCTACCTGAAGAGTCTGGATAGGACTCATGGACCGGCATGGGGACCAGCGAGCCGAAGAACTTGATCTTTTGGAGGGCTCTGGGAGAACTTCTTCAAGCAGATGGGGAAAGATGCTGGTTCCACTGACAGGGTGAAAACCCTTCCTGGGAGAGGATATATATATATATATATATATATATATATATATATATATATATATATATATAATATATATATATATATATATATATATATATATATATATATATATATATATATATATATATATATATATATATATATATATATATATTTAGAAAAGATGCTTTTATTACATTTTTATTATGCATTTTATTTATATTTTTGAATGTAAAAATGCATTCAAAATTTAAATGGATTCTTTTTATACATAGAAGCTATTTATATTTTTGTAATTTTAATTTCGATTAGTTGCAATGTTAAAGTCATTGAATTTTAAAATTAGTCATATTTTAGACGAAATGAAAATTATCTATTAACTCTCCTAAGAGTCAGTCATATTTTAGACTCAGAAGAAAATACAACTGCCAAACCATTTAAAGAAAGTTTAATTTATAAACCCTAGACAACAGTAGTTACTACATAGAGAACCCTGCGGACGAGAAAGAAGGATTTCATGTAATTTGAAATACTTAGAAGTTAAGTGGATAAGCAGTCGTAAAGAATCAGTCGTAAGGACGATCAGGTGAATCCGTTAGTTAATTTGAGAATCAGTCTCAAGGACGATCGTAAGTTCACCGAATTGCAATCTCCCTTTATTCTCCATAAATAGTTCCGTAATATCTGGGTTGCCTGTCCGGGGATTTAATTTTTTTCAGACAGAAAAGAATTAATAAATTAGCCGTTTTGTTCAGAAATTCCTGAAATTTGAGAAACGGCAAGATATTTAACAATTTTAATAGCGAAACCCTCAAATGGTGTAAAGAATTATATGCCTGAAAAGAAAAGAGGCTATGGAATTTTTCCAAGAAAAAGACGCTGAAGCTAAAAGGGTCAGGATTGCCCAGAAAGAACCCGATGAAAAAGCGGCAGCAAGAGCATTGGCTGAAGCAGAAAGAGTGGCAGCTGAAGCCAAAAAAAATAAGGGACTTCGAGTTAAAGAAACTCGAATTGCAAGACAACTGAGAATATTTATGAATACGACTAAGTCGAGTATTTGTAGAGTCTAAGCCTTTGAGTTGGCACCTTACATAGACGGTAGAGATAACATTAATCGCTACGTTGAAAATTTCGAGCGCTTCGCACATAATAATAAATGGAACCCGAGTAATTGGGGTATGTACTTGGGTTTCCTCCTTACGGGAAGAGCCTTGGGTGTGTATGAACGAATGCCTGGTCATGAGGCAGATGACTACCAAAAATTGAAACGTGCGCAAACAACTAGACTTGATAATGCTGAAGATAGAAATCAATTAGTGAGAGAAGAAAGAAATTTAGACTGGAAAGGGAAATTAAAAACAGAATTTGTTTTATCGAAATGTGATATGGTTGTTTCCTTTCCCACTTCTGGAAGTGAATCGTCTCAACGAATAATTTCTGGTCAGGAATTTCCCCTGAAAGGAGAGAAATTCTTACCTCAACCTGAAATGTTTGATGAGAGGAAAGCCCCATCGTCGCGGGATTTACCAATTTTCCCTATATTATCCGAGTGTGAGAAAATGAAAACGAAGCCTCTCCTCACCTAGAGCTCTTATGGAACAAAATGAGAGAAGAAGGTTTTGTTGTTTCCAGCGTTCTCAAGGGGACCGAAACAAACCCTGATCTTTGCGAAGTTTATATGAAAACGAATAAAGAGAGGGAAGTCGAAGATGATAGAACCCCAACTCCAAAATCGGAAAGAATGAACACACGAGAAGCTGAAAAGAGATGCTCCTCTATTTATAAAACTACTTCTTCTGAAATGGAATCCCAAGTTGAACGACCAAGAATGAGAGAGTCGGAATTCGAATCCGAAAGTAAAGTTGAATTTAAAGTGTTCGATAGAGACCCCAATGCTGAAGGGAACGGAAAAGATATAAATATGATTTACCTGTAACGATGAGGAGAGATCATTTTCTACGTAATGAAGAGAAAACTATTAAAAAGCCACATTCACAATGTGAGAAAAATTTTCAGTCGTACTCATCTTTAAAGATCTTAGAACGGGACCTGTTGTAAATCAGGGTGATGGTATTTCAAATTAACGAGTAATGAAGGATAAGAAGGAATTTGGTGATGACCGCACAAGCTCTTTTACAAAAGAATTTGTAAAATCTCGAATAAATGAAGATTAATTATGTAATTATCAATCTAGAGACAAAAACATGCGAATGATCAACCAAAGTCATTTAGTAACACCCGCTAAAGAAATTAATGAATTTAAAATTGAAGAACGACCAGTCAGAAGGTTCTAATATTGTCGAAGTTTCTGAATCAATATATGAAAATGAAAGTACGAAGATAGAATCAGATAATTATTATTTTTCCTCTAGTTTATTTTCGTCGTCATCAAGTTTACCAAGTTCATCGTTAAGCTTCTCTAGTAACGACAAAGAGAACAGAGTTAAAAGGAAGAAAAGAAGAAAGAAGTATAATAACAATAAGAGAGAGAGAGATGACAATAATGATAAGAGATGGAACTTAAATTGTAAATGCGATTCAAAGATAACAAATAAAAGCTTAATGATTCGGACAAAAATATTAAAATTTTTCAAATATAGAAAAAAAGAAAGAGCTAGGTCGAGAAAATACCAGGAAATCGGGGAAAAGGCCGAATCCGAAAGCCGAGCTTGGCGTAGAACGAGATTGATTGGTAATCGCCTTCATAACCCTGATGAGGGATGAAATTTTGTGTTTTCCTGCGTGTCTCCAAAGCCTGGATGCTACCGAGATGGAAGCAATTCGTTCGTTGAAGATAAAGAATATAAGGACGCTTTCGTTTCTTTTGAAAAAATAAAAGAAAGCCTTGTGAATTACATGAAAGTTCTATGCCTAAAATAAAGAAAATAGAAAACTTTAAGAAATGCTCAGACATTGTCGCTCTTAGATGATTACTTTGGAGAACCACTGAGAAGGAACTGAGAGAATACTTTGAGCTATATGGTGAAGTTTTAATGGCACATGTATTCACAAAAGGTATTCATTGAGCTGTGCACAGAGGATATATGTGCGGGTAATATCAGGGAGTGCTTCGGCGGGTATAGTGGAGTCGCAGACGTTTTCATTCCAAAGCCCCTCAGTGTTTTTGCCCTCGTCACTTTCCTCAACCTAGTATTTTCTCAGTCATTATATGGTGGAAATCATACTGTTAAGGGCTGGATGGACTGTGGCCACAAAGGATACAGTCACCTTCAAGGAATCGAAATGGAAAAGACGATTCAGGGTATAGATATTGAAGGGGAGTTTAACCTTGATAACGTTTAATTTTGATGAAAACTAAAGTTTAAATCTTAAATGGGAGCATATGTAACGTTATCAATAATTTCTGATAATCGTGAAGCATGAAAAGGATACTTTTTGTCATTTTAATTTGCGAAGCATAGAAATGATGCTTTCATTTCATTTTTATTAAGTATTTTATTTATATTTTTGAATGTAAAAATGCATTCAAAATATAAATGGATTCTTTTTATGTATAGAAGCTATTTATATTTTTGCAATTTATATTTTGATTAGTTGCAATGTTAAAGTCATTGAATTTTAAAATTAGTCATATTGTAGACTTGAAATGAAAAATATCTATTAACTCTCTTAAGAGTCAGTCATATTTAGAATCAGAAGAAAATACAACTGCCAAACCATTTAAAGAAAGTTTAATTTATAAACCCTAGACAACAGTAATTACTACATAGAGAACCATACGGACGAGAAAGAAGGATTTCAAGTAATTTGAAATACTTAGAAGTTAAGTGGATAAGCAGCCGTAAAGAATCAATCGTAAGAACGATCAGGTGAATCCGTTAGTTAATTAGAGAATCAGTCTTAAGGACGATCGTAAGTTCACCGAGTTGCAATCTCCTTCTATTCTCGATAAACAGTTCCGTAACAGTATATTATATATATATATATATATATATATATATATATATATATATATATATATATATATATATATATATATATATATATATATATATATATATATATATATCAGTACATATATTAGAATACATGTGTATATTAACTGTTAATTAACAGAGCATTCTAACTAAACGTTTTTGAAACTCCTTTAATTTCTTGATTAAGAAAATAAATACATATATTTATATCCATGCTTTTGAAAGGTATAACCTATACCAATCGAAAGGGATGTAACCCTGAAGAGCTTTTGCGTGAAAAAATAGAAAGTAAATAAATAAGAAAATAATAAAATAAAATTAAATAAAGCAACAGTATATTCAATTTATAAAAATAAAAAAAAATTAATAAATAGAAAATTGCATTTGTCTGTAACATTTTAAAGGTCTAAGGTTTATCAAAAGTTCTGATATGTTTTTTTTATGCAAATTTAAAAAAGGTACTATCGTGGACAGAAATAATGCACTATTGCTTGGGTCGATCATTTTTCAAAGCAACATGGGTCTAATTTTTAGATTAAATTTTCAGCCAATCGTCGTTCAACAAGATACTTTAGTTACGCCCACTGACAAAGTGAATAAATGTAGCAGTATTTTAAATAGGTATAATATTTGGAAACGATGTAGTTACACACACACACACACACACACACACACATATATATATATATATATATATATATATATATATATATATATATATATATATATATATATATATATATATATATATATATATATATATATATATATATATATATATAGGTGCATAATAAAATCAAATGGGTATCGATATAAATATTGATACTTTATCAATGCTTTTTCTAGCAGAAAATTGAATTGAAAAACAATTGTTTTTCATTTATGCGAGTCATAGAAGGAGTTTCAAAATCGATCGACATGTATTACTTGAAAAATCTTTTTCTCAGGAGCCGTTTGGAAATTATGAAAAACTAATTGCAGATTTTGAATTAGCAATGATGTTACTAAAGAATTACTAAATTTTAAAAATGTTTTCTAAAAATTTTCACCAAAAAAAATTGAGGTCATTGTCCCCTTTTGGGAATATTTTGATCGGTCTTATATCAGTAGTTATTTGGAATTATGAAAAACTAAGAATAATGAAAAATTAAAAAAAAAACTAATACAACTTGAAATCAAGATAAAAAGTTTTCTAAAAAAATATCACAAAATTGCATTAAAAAATAAAAAAATAATTTTTCCTTTGAAGGCACCATACGCAGCCAGATTCAAGGAAGCTCGACAGGTGTCACTTTAAAAGTCTTTTTCTCAAGAACCGCTTGGAATTATGAAAGCCTGTTATATATTTGCAATCATCAAAAAATTTTCTAACAATATATTAAACAAAAAAGTGGGGGAAATTTTTTCACTCCCTAAACTTAGGGAATTGAGTTGGAGGTTCCCTTTAACGGTGTATAAGTCAAAGGTAGTGTGGAAAATAGAAGAAGGAAGAGTATTCCAGTCTTTACCAGTACAATACATATGTAAGATTGAGCATAGAGATTAAGTCTAGGGTCAGAGAATCGGAAAGCGAAAGGATGAGATTGCGTGGACAGACGCGTCATGGGTGCTCTTCGCAAGGAAGGAGGTATACGACTAGTAAGATCACAAGAGCAATGCAACGGTTCTACTGGTAGAAAGAGATTTGAAAGAGTTATTAATTAAGAGGAGAATTGATGAGACGAAAAGGTTTAGATTCCACCTTTTCAAGACGAGCTGTGTGAGTGGAAGCACCCCAGATTTGCGATGCATATTCCATATAACAGGGGCGTACGGTGCTACAATACAGATCGAGCAGCAGAAGTGGTGTAAAAAAATTCCGAAAGCTTCCCAGAACATCTAACCTCTTAGAAACTGATAAGGAAAGAGAGATAATGGGATCCTTTCAAGAAATATCACGAGAAAAGGAAACTCCAAAAATATTGAGGATAAGGGCAGGTTGGAGTGGAGTGTTTTCAAAGAAGATATTATAGTTGTGTGGAAGATATTGCAGAGTAGATAGGTGAAGGATTATTTTTTGAGGCATTGAAAACAATCATGTTTTCTCCTGGCCCACTTGGAAATACGATAATAAATGAGAGTTCAGTTACTCCAAGGCAACCCTCCAAGCATGAGCTATCTAAGGTTGTATATGGCGCCTTTCAAAATGAAAGAAATAGTGAAGGGTGGAATCGTCAGCAAAAGAGTGGATTCGTGAAGAAGTTATGCAAAGAAGATCATTGATGCAAAATAGAAAAAGAGTTGGGGATAGAACAGAACCCTGAGAAACATCATTATTGATATATTTAAAGGAAGAACGATGGTCGTCTACTACGGCTGCAATAGAACGACCGGAAAGGAGATCAGGGAGAAAGTTACAGAGCGAAGGATAGATACCGAAAGAGGGAAGCTTGGAAATTAAAGCTGTGTGCTAGACTCTATAAAAAGCTTTTGATGTGTCAAGCGCCACACCTAAAGATTTACCGAAATTCCGAATTTCAGAAGACCAACAGTCAGAGAGAAGAGAAAGATGAACACCAATAGAGTATTCCTTTCTAAAGACATAAAGAGCAGGGACGATATATATATATATATATATATATATATATATATATATATATATATATATATATATATATATATATATATATATATATATATATATGAGTAAACTGCATAATTTCAATCATAGCTTGTAGCTTTGTTTTGCTACGCTTACAAAACAAGTGTATTTGCTATCAGCATAAATCCTTTCGAGAAAACTGAGGCTTGAAAATTTTTAAGTAAATTAATATTTACGTAACGAACATGTATTAACCCGACGAAGTAGTAGGTAACTCATCTACTATGCTTTTGATTGTCAATAGCTTTATTCGTTCGCTTTCATATTCCCTGTCCTTCTAACCTAGCAATGTTATATACAATATCTACAAAAGGGTATTAAACTACTTCCTATTCTGAACCGCTAATTCTGTGAAAATTACACGTAGTAAGTGGCATAAACTTTTTCCAAGAGTGAATGGCAAGTTGTGTAATTAAAAATAGTATTACGTCATTTATTCATCTAATCATTCTCGTCAAACAAGGGAAGAATATTTTATCTTCATAGCGAGAATAAAAGACCCAACAACATATTACGTTTTATGTTGTTGAAATTCTATCCCGATTGATTGTGATAAAACAAAAAATCTATGCAAATTGTGTTGGCGTTACTTTTGAATGGTAACGGAGATTGAAAGAAATGATGTGGAAAATATATATATTTTAATTTTGCAGCAACTTAGGGCATCTTATACACGATGCTATATAAACTACACACACACACACACTATATATATATATATATATATATATATATATATATATATATATATATATATATATATATATATATATATATATATATATATATATATATATATAAATATATATATGGCCAGACTTCGGTTTAAACCAGTTAAATATTTAAAAAACTACTGAACGTACGTGAAAAAGGAATACATTTTTGAAATCCTTGTTGAATTTTAGGTAGGAAAAGTTGGGAAATAAAAAATAAATTCTTATAATAATAAAGTTTATATAAGTAAAGTTTACTTTTCCTAAAGCTCGGAAAAATCGTACGTTTGGCAATGTCAGTTTTTTAAAATAAATTTTCCGAAATTTGAATAACTAAAATTTCTCTAATGACTAACAAAATTGTAAAAGATGTTAAATAAATATATATGATGTAATACATCAATTAGGCTTGTATACAGTGGCCATCTCCGGTAGTTCAGGTTACATAAAGTCGAATTAGGTTTTTTAGTTCACCACTTATCGTACACAAAGAAGTTTTTTTTTTAATTTATTTTAAAATATTTTCCAATTTTCCTACCTAAAATTCAACAAGGATTTCAAAAATGTATTCCTTTTTTACGTACGTTCAGTAGTTTTTTAAATATTTAGCTAGTTTAAACCGAAATCTGACACACACACACACACACACACACACACACACACACATACGTATATATATATATATATATATATATATATATATATATATATATATATATATATATATATATATATATATATATATATATATATATATATATATATATATATATATATATATATATATATATATATATATATATATATATATATATATATATATATATATATATATATATATATATATATATATATATATATATATATATATATATATATATATATATATATATATATATATATATATATATATATATATATATTTATGTCTCCTCCGGTGGGCAAAGGCCAGAGGCCTACCAAATTCCACCGGAGTTGGGAAAGGTCTATTATCATGGTCGATGGTGGCCGACGTGTCCAGACACACGGCGTTTGAAAGTATGCAAGTCAAAAGAAGTTGGGAAAACAGATGAAGGGAGTGTGTTCCAGACTTTACCAGTAGAGTATATGTAAGACTGAGCATAGCGGTTAAGTCTGGGGTCGGAGAGTTGGACAGAGAAAGGATGAGAATGTGTAGAAAGGCGTGTCGCACGAGCTCTTCTTAATGGAGGAGGTATGCAATGAGAGAGTTCAGAAGAGCAGTGTCCGTTGTAATAGCGATAGTAAAGAGAGAGTGACGCAACAATTCGACGGGCAGAAAGAGATTGTAGAGAGTTAGTAAGAGCAAGGAGAGTTGATGAGACGAAATGCCCTTGACTCCACCTTCTCTAAGAGAGCTGTATGTGTGGAACCACCCCAGATGTGCGAAGCATACTCCATACAGGGACGAACAACACCCCTATACAGAGCAAGCAACTGGGGTGGCGTGAAGAAATTCTGAAGGCGCCTCAGAACACCCAACCTCTTAGAAGCTTGTTTAGAAAGAGAAGTAATGTGATCTTTCCAAGAAAGATCACGAGAAAAAGAAACACCAAGAATATTAAGGACAGATGAAGGCATGAGTTGTGTGTTTTCGTAGAAGATATCATAGTTGTGTGGAAGATTGTGTCGAGTGGAGAGATGGAGGAACTGAGTTTTTGAGGCATTGAAAACAACCATGTTTTCTCTGCCCCAATTTGAAATACGAGAAAGATCAGAGGTTAGTTGTTCCAAGGCTACCCTTCTCGAGTCTAACAACTGCTGTTGGGTGGGACGTTTTTCAAAATGGAAAGAATAATGAAGGGTGGAGTCATCAGCATAGGAGTGGATAGGAGATGAGGTGATAGAGAGAAGGTCATTAATGAAGAGTAGAAAAAGTGTTGGTGATAGTACAGAACCCTGAGGAACACCACTGTTAATAGATTTAAAGGATGAACGTTGGCCGTCTACAACAGCTGCTATAGAACGACCGGAAAGGAAATTAGCGAGAAGATCACAGAGAGAAGGATAGATACCGAAAGAGGGAAGTTTAGAAATCAAAGCTTTGTGCCAGACTCTATCGAAGGCTTTCGATATGTCCAGCGCGACAGCAAAAGATTCACCGAAATGCCGAATAGCGGAGGACCAAGATTCAGAGAGAAGGGAAAGAAGATCACCTGTAGAGCGTTTCTTACGAAAGCCATACTGGCGATCAGAGATAAGATTAGAAGAATTGAGATGCTTCCAAATCTTTCTGTTAAGGATAGATTTGAAAACTTTAGAGAGAACGGAGGTCAAAGAAATAGGACGGTAGTTGGAGGGTTGAGAGGGGTCCCCCTTCTTCGGCACAGGTTGAATGAGCGCACGTTTCCAGCAAGAAGGGAAGGTTGAAGTAGAGAGACAAAGACGAAATAGTTTACCAAGGCAGGGTGCAAGCTCGGAAGCACAAGTTTTGAGAACCACAGGAGGAATACCATCGGGACCGTACGCCTTCTTAGTATTAAGCTCAGAGAGAGCAGAAATGACATCTTTAGAAGAAATTCTAATTTCAGGCATAATTGAGTTAGAGGGGGTTGAAGGAGGAGGAACAGCTCCGGAATCGTCTAAGGTTGAATTAGAGGCAAAAGTTTGAGCAAAGAGTTCAGCTTTAGAAGAAGGTAAAACGGCAGTTGTGCCGTCGGAAGATATTAAAGGAGGGAAGGAGGAAGAAGCAAAGTTAGAGTTGACATTTTTTGCAAAATGCCAGAAAGAACGTGAAGAAGAGGAACCAGAAAGATTATTGCATTTTCTACGGAGAAAGGAGTTTTTAGTGTTACGAAGGATAGATTTTGCACGATTCCGGGATGAAATATAAGTAGCGTGAGTTTCTGGAGTTTGAAGACGACGGTAATCCTGAAGGCAGCGTCCCTGCGGCGGATAGCACGAGAACAAGCAGAGTTAAACCAAGGTTTGTTAGGTTTAGTAGAAGGGAAAGAATATGGAATGTATGCCTCCATGCCAGAGAGAATCACCTCAGTAATGCGTTCTGCACACTCCGAGGGACCCCTCCCACGGAAGCAATAATCATTCCACGGGAAATCAAAGAAGTACGACCGCAAGTCCGACCAGCTTGTGGCACCGAAGTGCCACAAGCGTTTCCTTTCCGTAGAAGGGGGTCTTTCCTGCGGAAGACTTGAAGAGATAGAAGAGGATACAGAGATAAGAAGATGATCGGAGGAACCCAGAGGAGGAAAGAGTTTAACAGTATAAGGAGAAGGATTAGAAGTTAGGAAAAGGTGTAGAACGTTGGGTTCATCTCCAAGACGATCAGGGATACGAGTAGGGAGCTGCACCAACTGCTCAAGGTCGTTTTGGATAGCGAAAAGGAAGGCACGTTCACCAGCTGTATCATGAGAACTAGAAGAAAGCCATTGGCGGTGGTGAACATTGAAATCACCTAATATGATTATTTCAGAGAAAGGAGAAGAAGAGAGAATGTGCTCTATTTTGGAGTTTAAATAGTCGAAGAATTTAGCATAGTCAGTAGAATTAGGAGATAAATAAACTGAACAAATGAATTTAGTCGTAGAGTGGCAAGAGAGCCTAAGCCATAAGGTGGAAAATTCGGAAGACTCCAAATTAGAGACACGAGAACAAACGACATCGTTGCGCACATATGCACAACAACCGCCTTTGGCTGAAAATTGAGGATGGAGACAGTAGGAGGAAACAGAATAGGGTTTGCTATCAGAACGCTCAAACATCTGAGTTTCGGTCAAGAATAAGAGGTGAGGTCTAGAAGAAGAGAGGTGATGTTCAACAAAGTGGAAATTAGAGTGCAGACCGCGAATGTTGCAGAAATTAATGAAAAAAATAGACCGTGCATCAGGACAAGCCGGCGGCCGAGTCCTGGTGGCACCAACCCCATCACCGGAGGCCACCAACTCCCAAGTGGTGATGGGGAAAGGGGTGGATGAGGGGCTATTTTTGGAAGCCGCCCCCCGTGGCTTCTCCGAGGCTACCGAAGTTGACGCCATTTTGATTTTATTTTATTTTTTAAAGATGTGTTAGAAATGTTTTATGTATGTAAAGGAGAGCCACTCCGTGTAGATAGAAGGTGAGCGCGAAAGGGAGCGAACCATTGGGCACCGGGATGAGATAGGAGTACCTTTAACACCCCGTATACCCAACAGGGGGTAATCTCATCGCTTCGGGAGCGCTACTTCCCTCCCCCGTATAATATATATATATATATATATATATATATATATATATATATATATATATATATATATATATATATATATATATATATATATATATATATATATATATATATATATATATATATATATATATATATATATATATATATATATATATATATATATATATATATATATATATATATATTATATATATATATATATATATATATATATATATATATATATATTATATATATATATATATATATATATATATATATATATATATATATATATATATATATATATATATATATATATATATATATATATATATATATATATATATATATATATATATATATATATATATATATATATATATATATATATATATATATATATATATATATATATATATATATATATATATATATATATATATATATATATATATATATATATATATATATATATATATATATATATATATATATATATATATATATATATATATATATATATATATATATATATATATATATATATATATATATATATATATATATATATATATATATATATATATATATATATATATATATATATATATATATATATATATATATATATATATATATATATATATATATATATATATATATATATATATATATATATATATATATATATATATATATATATATATATATATATATATATATATATATATATATATATATATATATATATATATATATATATATATATATATATATATATATATTAGTATTTTGTCCATCAGCCTTCGTTACTAATGACGGACTGCAATCTGTCAGGCAAGGATGCAATATTATTTTCAAGTATATGTGGTGTTCTACGCTGTATTTCCCACGATCTAAGGGCATGGTGCAAAAGTTGCCTCTTCGTTCTCTCATCCTCTGGTGTCCATTCTCTGATAATTGCTTCCCAGATATTTTCAATAGGATTTAAATCACACCCTCTTGGTGGCCATGGTAAAACATCGAGAATCTGTTCATGTTCTGTAAACCATTGCTGCACTCTCCTCGTGGTGTGCACTGGACTATTGTCATGAACATAGGGTATTCTATTAGGATCGGGATTAAGATACACCCTCACTGTTATATATATATATATATATATATATATATATATATATATATATATATATATATATATATATATATATATATATATATATATATATATATATATATATATATATATATATACCTATATATATATATATATATATATATATATATATATATATATATATATATATATATATATATATATATATATATATATATATATATATATATATATATATATATATATATATATATATATATAGTTAAAGTGTGCAACTACATCGTTCCCAAATTTTATACCTATTTAAAATACTCCTAGAGTTATGCACTGTTTCAGTGGGTGTAGCTAAAGTATCTTTTTGAAAGACGATTGGCTGAAAATTTAATCTAAAAATTAGACCCATGTTACTTTGAAAAATGATCGACCCAAGCAATAGTGCATTATTTCTGTCCACGATAGTACCTCAGTTTCCTCTATCAGGTAAAGATTTTGTGATGTTTAAATTTTTATTAGAAATTACTATGAAAGGAACTGATTTAAAATTCAAAACAATTTGATGACCAAATATTAGCTTTACATTATCTTTACATTCGAAAATACACAAAATACATATAAAAATATGTGGAGAAAAAAGTTTACCCTATAATAAGTTGCAGCAAGTCAGGGATTTTCATTGATAAAATCCTTTCTCGATTTTTAAAAATAAATGACGACTAATCTCCCATATCGTCTGTGTCAGAACTAAAACGGGGAAGTTTTTGACTGAGATTTAAAATACCCCCAACGTTATATTTTAAAAAATTTTTTTTTAATGTTTTCGATGATATTTTAAAATTTTCTGTGCATTTGATACCTTTATTTAATTAGTTTAAAATAAATAATCACTTGTATTCAAAAAGTGTTATAATTTTGAGTTATAGTGCCGCAAACAGAAAAGGGTAGACTGTGCTTAAACAATAATGCCCATAATAATGTCATAGAATGAAAAGAATCTACATTTTTGAAATTGGAAATTTTATAGAGATATTGTTCATACAGATACATTCTAAAAATTACCTTGCTTTAGTTTTTTCCTATGTCAAAAAGGTGAAAATCTACATGCTACCCCTCATGTTCTAGGCCCGTGAATGTTGTGCCCAGGGATGCCCAAAAAGTTTCGATATATATCGAAATAAATATAAATATAGAAAATATATCGATAAAACTTCCAAAACCGAAATATCGATATATCGATATTTTATCCTCATTATCGAACCAATGATATATGTTTTTTTTAAATTCTAGAAATTTTAAATAATTTATATATATATATATATATAATATATATATATATATATATATATATATATATATATATATATATATATATATATATATATATATATATATATATATCAGAGGTGGGCGAGCAAATTTTAAACTTTAGAGGGCAAACGCAAAAGCGCAAATTGGAAAAACTTAGTGCGCAACAGCAAAAGTGCTCATTTTTTCAAAGTTTAGTTCGCAAATGCAAAACCGCACATGTCCGCAAATCAAATTTTTTTTTGCAGCGCTAATTTAGGACGGTAAAAAAAAAAAGCGCAAATATGTAAAGATGCATTATTTTTATATTTTATTTGAAAGATGCAAGTAAATAAAAAATGAGAAACATTTTAATCTTATTTATTCAATTATCTATGATCTCTTCCCTCTCGTAGCTCTCCTCTTATATTCTGAACAGGGTCATATTCCTTTCATAAAGACAAATTTTTCAAAATTGCTGGATGACATGGCTGCCCTATTTGGTCTTAGAATGTCAGAGCCTTGACTAAACAACCTCTCCACTTCCGCTGAGTTGGCTAATGGGGAATTATACTTAATAAACAAGTCCATCCAGACCTCCTGGTATTCACTCGGAAACAGGTTCCTAGTGAGAGGGGTATTGTGGTGAACATTTACTGCAGCCCAGCTATCCAAGGTTTGTCCCAACTTCTCCTCCAGAGGTGTCTTCTGAATATATGGGACCTTCAGTTTCTGAAATATTTAGAAATGGTATCAAAAACTCAAATCTTTTTCTAAACTTCATTTGAACATTATGTCAGTGTATTGTGAATATATATATATATATATATATATATATATATATATATATATATATATATATATATATATATATATATATATATATATATATATATATATATATATATATATACTGGGGCGACTCGTCTATATGGGCTCCAGGGCTGCAGCCCCTCCAAACTAAAAATACCAGGCGTAGGATGTTGATATAAATTTGAATTTTTTGTCCGAGAAAATTGATTTAAATTCATTTTTTAACAACTTTATATATAAAAAGCATAAATCTATGAAGAAAATTTGCATTAAATGCATTTTGCAACTGCAAATTTTTTGGGTACGATATTTTCTCACGCAATGTAATTATATAAAATATGGGCTGTGAAATCGTAGTCCTAAATTAGGCCAATTTATAGTTCTTAAATAATAAGACAGATGTGGCAACTTACGGAAAAAAGACTGCCAAATTGCAATAGCAGTTTATATCAAGTTGCTAGCTTGTCTTTCTGATATCTTTTGGCAACTTGGAGATTAGTTTTGAATATTTGAAATATTTGAAATTTGCCAGGTCTGTCTTTTTTAAGTACAGTTCATAAAGAATATAAACAAACTAAAACAGTTTTTTATGGTACGATGTTCATAGTGGTTGTGTTTTTTTTCTTGTGGAAGAAAACTTTTTTATGTAGTACCATGTGCAACAAGAGATTGAATGCATTAGGGATGCTTTCAATAAAGAGCGAAATGGTCTGTAAAATACCAGATTTCAATGAAAAAGTAATTGAAAACTTTTCGACATCTAAAACTCGAAGAACTAACCTTATTTTTAAATAAGAATATCAGCAAGCTTTCTAAAATTTCTAAAAATAATAAAATATTATATATATATATATATATATATATATATATATATATATATATATATATATATATATATATATATATATATTATATATATATATATATATATATATATATATATATATATATATATAGACTGCAATAACCGCAGATTTAAAACACAACTGAAACAACCCAGTATTAAAATAAATATTGGAGAACGTTTTCGGACAGACGTCCCTTATCAAGCCAGAGTTAAAAAGAGTTAAAAAGTTAAAACGGAGACCAGCTCCATGGAATCACCTTCCTTGGAGCTGGTCTCCGTTTGAACTTTTTAACTCTTTTTAACTCTGGCTTGATAAGGGACGTCTGTCCGAAAACGTTCGCCAATATTTATTTTAATACTGGGTTGTTTTAGTTGTATATATATATATATATATATATATATATATATATATATATATATATATATATATATATATATATATATATATATATATATATATAAACTTGCAGCCCCTCCTTGCCAAGTTTACACGAGCCGCCACTGTATATATATATATATATATATATATATATATATATATATATATATATATATATATATATATATATATATATATATATATATATAAAACTTGCAGCCCCTCCTTGCCAAGTTTACACGAGCCGCCACTGTATATATATATATATATATATATATATATATATATATATATATATATATATATATATATATATATATATATATATATATATATAGGGAGTAGTGAGAATAATGAGAGGATATTAGAAGAAGATTGGAGTATTTGTAGAGAGGAAGTAAAAGTAGCTGTGTGAAAGGTGAAGATGGGAAATTCGGCAGAAATGGATGGTGTATATGGGGAGATGATAAGGGTGGGAGCGGGAGTGACAGTTAACTGGTTGGTGAGAATGTTTAATGTGAGTTGGGGAGAAGGAAAATTGACTCAGGAATGACAATTAGCTTGCATAGTGCCGATATATAAAGGGAAGAGAGATAATATGGTGTGTAGGAATTATAGGGGGATAAGCTTGTTGAGTGTAATAGGGAAAATTTATGGAAGAATTTTGGTAGCAAAAGTGAAAGAATTGACAAGAGAGAGAGTGGGGTAGGAACAGGGAGGTTTCAGAGAAGGTAGGAGATGTGTGGATCAAGTGTTTACACTGAGAATGATTGGTGAGAAATTGCGTGAGAAAGTTAGAGTAGGGGTATGTACGATATATGGATTTGGAAAAGGCGTATGATAGAGTTTGTAAGAGGAAATTGTTTGAGGTTCTAAGGGTGGGGGGAGTGAGGGGTAGATTATTGAATGGAATTAAATCATTTTATGAGAACTGTAGAGCGAGGGTGAGGGTGAGGAGTGAACTGACTGAATTGTTTAAAGTGGGAGTTGAACTGAGGCAGGGGTGTGTTATGTATTCGTGGTTGTTTAATGTGTTAATGGATGGGATGGTGTTGTTAGGGGGATGGAAAAGGAAGGGAAAGGTATTAGATTTAGAAGTAGAGAAAGGAAATGGGAGGTAAATGTCTTATTGTTTGCTGACGATGCGGTGTTAGTTTTGGAATCTGGGAGAAGCTGAGAATGTTGGTGAAAGAGTTTGTGAGGGAATGTGCGTCTATGAGACTAAGGGTAAACTCAGCAAAAAGTAAGGTGATGAGGATTGGGGGCAATGATGAGGCAATAAGAGGGGAGGAATGTGGGTGTCGAGGTGGGGGGAGAGAAATTTGAAGAGGTAGAAGAGTTTAAATATCTGGGAATGCTAGTGGAGGGAAAAGGGGGAATGGATTGGGAAATAAAGAATAGAGTGATGGAAGGAATGAAAGTGATGGGGTGTCTGAGGGAAGTATGGAAGAAGGGAAGAATATCAAAGGAAATAAAGAAAGAATGTTTTAGAGTATGTGTTTGCAATCTGCAATGTATGGGTGTGAAACATTGGTGATGAATGCTCAGATTAGGAAAAGATTAGAAGTTCTTGAAATGAAAGGATTGACGGCTATATGTGGGCTAAGGAGGGTAGATAGAATCAGGAATGAAATAATAAGAGAGATGTGTGGATGAAAAAGGGGAATAGTGGGCAGAGCGGAAGAGGGAGTATTAAGATGGTTTGGGCATATGTGTAGAATAGACAAGAATAGGATATTAGGTAGAGGGATGAGATCTGAGGTAGAGAGAGGAAGGAGGAGGGGAAGGCCGAGGTGGAGGTGGAAAGATGGGGTGAGGGAGATATTGGGATGGAGAGGTTTGAGTGTGGACGAGGGTAAGAGAGTCGTGGATGACAGAGTGAGATGGAGGGCAGTGGTGAGGGGGGTTGGGAGATAGTGTAGATGTGTGGGTGTGAGCGAACTGTGCCGGGCACTACACCACGAGAGTGGGAAAGGTGAATGGTAAAAATAAAATAAAAAATAAAATATATATATATATATATATATATATATATATATATATATATATTATATATATATATATATATATATAATATATATATATATATATATATATATATATAAAAGATGCTTAAAGTTTGTTTCAAAACTATAAAAATAATTCACCTTAAATGGGTCCATTTCAAATTCAGTCTTATCACCTTCAGTGCCTTGATGTGGAGGAGTAAGATTCGATGCAATATTATACTTTATTTCCTCCAATATAATCATCTTGACAGCTACGTACCACTCCGAGTTTAAAGTGAAGGTACTGAGCTGATGTTATAAGCAAATCAAATTCATCAAAGATATTGCTGAACATCGGTTCAAAGCCTTTTTCACTCCCTTTGTATGGCTTTGGTTGCTTTAGCAAGTAGTTACTAAGTTTTTGGCACAGTTAAATTTTTGCATCTCTCGTTGCATTTCCACGAGATTGTCCTTGAGGGGAAAGAGGTTTGGCAATATAACTCACGCGTACTCGTTCTTCTCATCCTGCAACATATCCAGCCTAGCAGCAGTAGGCGTCATTATTCATTATTTCGATGTACTCAGCTATTACCTCTTTATCAGTTTTATTAAATACTGGAAGACAAGTTTTTTGTTCCATACAAATGTTGTTGATTTCTGTCATGCTACCATCAAGGTTCATAAGCAGGTCTTTCTTAGAATCGTATAGGGAGTTCCAGCGAGTAATACTTGGTGTTTTAAGCTTTATTTCCAACTCCTTTTTGTTTTATAAATCAGTTGTAGTTTTCCTATTTTGGCCATTCCCCAATGTCTGTGCTTTGGTAAGTGTCTTATTAAATGGATCCTTGGCCCCAGAGGACCAGCGAAGAACTTTCGAAACATCCCTGGTAGCCAAGATGTTTAATGTCAGGGAAATGCAACGGTGATGTTTAAATAGGCTAAGGGCATCATGTTCTTCAAGCAAATTTTCTTGCTGAAAAGGATTTGTCAGCAGAACCTCTGGGTCACAAATTTGCTCCATCTCTTCAGGAGTGATCACTATCCCTGGAATCGGTACCTGCTCTTCTTCTTCTTCGTCACCCATTTCCGCATTAACATCCACCCGGAAGGCTGCATAGAAAAAAATTGCACCGTTTTCTGTTGTAATGCAGACAACCTGAAGATAAAATTTTATAATTTAGTAATTTCCTTATTAATTTGGAGATATACATTTTTTCAGTATTACGTTATTTCATATTGATTTTTACTGACCTTATGCTCAGTGCCAAATTATTGATGGATATATATTGATATTGAGATTTTTTTCATAAGTGTCGAAAAAATATTGATGATATTTTTCAGTTGATACATTGATATTTTATCCTTATTATCGAATCAACGATATAAATATTTTTTTTTTTTAGTTCTAAATATTTTCAGAAGTTTTCTTTTTTTATAAAATAACATTTAAGCAAAATGTATGTACTTTTCAGGCACGTCCAAATTGCATGATGGGGACATTTTGTCTGACTCAGGAGGAGGATAAAAGGAGGTCAGATCAAATAAAAGAAGAAGTAGAGATCCATAGGAATATTAGAGGGGAAAAACAATTTTCAGAAAATATACTTATTGCGTATTTTACTTTTCAAATTAGATACTTATAAAAATAATATATATATATATATATATATATATATATATATATATATATATACATATATATTATATATATATATATATATATATATACAGGATAATACTAGGTTTGATGTTAAGGTTAAATCTTTAATTAAATTTTAATTTAATCTGAAATTAGAAATGTTTAAGTTTATATACGAAAATTTTCTATTTATTCGAAGTTTATTCCCTCTGTAAAATCACCTCCACTGCTATTTCAAGGCCATGATTAGTGTTTACTTAAAAAAAGTAATATATATATATATATATATATATATATATATATATATATATATATATATATATATATATATATATATATATATATATATATATATATATATATATATAATATATAATATTTATTATATATATATATATATATATATATAATATATATATATATATATAATATATATATATATATATATATATATATATATATATATATATATATATATATATATATATATATATATATTATATATATATATATATATATATATATATATATATATATATATATAAATGTTCATTTTCATTTAATATACATTAAAATAAATTTCTTTATTTTATATCAAAATTATATCCCATAATTTATTTCTTCTAATATTTTTAGAACGTGGTTTCTATAAAACTCTTAAATCTCTCTAAACATGACGTCACCATCTCAATACCTTCTACATTTTTAAAAATGCTTTTATCACCATTTCCAAATAAACACGCTATCGCATTCTCAGCTCACTTGCGTTTTGAAAACTGCTGAGGAGAGGTAAGAGAATTGTGGTCTATTTTATAATTAAACGTTTTAAAATTTTATTTCATATTAGGTTGTTTCAATCCTTATTACTTTTTATTATTATAATCATTATTATTTTCATTATTATCCACTGATGTTTTGTTGGTGTTCTTTTTTTTATCAATTTATTAGAAAAAATAAACATACACACGGTGTAGGAGTTAGGACCTGGTAATATAATTTTATTTTCTTTACTACTTCAATATGATTTTATTCTATTATTATTATCATTTTTATTATTATTTTAATTATTTTTATTATTATTTAATGGTGTTTTATATATTTATTAAAGTTGGTATATCATATATCTTTTTATCAATTTACTATAGAGTAAGAATGTACACGTGTTTTAGGTCCTAGCACTAAAATTTTTCCCTGCTGTAGCTATAAGCAAATTTCTGGTAGAGTTTAAAACAAATTTTATTATAATTATTATTAGTGTTACTTTAGAAAAAAAACTCTTTAAACAGAATTTAATCTCTAATTTAGAAATTTATTCGTTGGTATTTTATCATCTTTTTCGGGAGATAAAAACTATTTTAAATATTACCGTATCTAGTTGGTTTCACCATTTTCGCTCAAATATAGGATTTGCTTTAGTTCAATTTTGAAATCATTTTAATAATTTTATTTATATTTCTAGGAGTCTGATATTATTATTTATTTTAATCTCTGTTTTGAAAACAAAGGCAAAAGTTCCATCATTTTAATTATCATTATTTATTATAATCTAGGTTGTGAAAGCAAAGAAAAACTTTTTCCATCATTATAATTATTACAATTCTTATTAGGATGTTAGGTCTCTCTCTCTCTCTCTCTCTCTCTCTCTCTCTCTCTACCGTAATCTCTATTGCGAAGGTTATCGATATTATATGAATTATTATTTTTATTTTATTATCATTTGTAGTAGCAATTTCTTACTTATATTATCACTATTATGGATTTTTCATTTTTCGTACAGTTAGGATTTTACACATTTATCACTGGGAAAATTATTATAACTTAATTTCTTTGTTATTTATAAATATGGGCTTTTTATTTTATCTTATTATTATTATTATTATTATTATTATTATTCTAGTAGAAAACATCTTACTTATAATTCTATCATTTTTAATTAATATTTTATATTTCATTTATATTACGGTTCCGGGTATTAATTTTATCATTTCAACTTTATAATTAATGGTTCTATAACTAATATTTTAGCGTTCAATTTATTTTTCTCTCATTATTTTGAGTATATTTATTATTTACTTTTCTCCATTTTATTTTAATCATGATGCTGTTTTTATATTTATTCAAAATAACGATAGTGTAAATTTTAAAATTATTAGGGAAATTTTACTTTGATGTCACAATTGATTATTTGTCTTTTTTTTTTCATATACTTTGCAAGGGTTTTAATTTTTTACTATGCTTTAATTTATCATTAATATTAAGTTCCCATTCAATTTAATTTAGTTAAAGGAAACATTTGGTTTGTTATAAGTTCAACTCCATTCCATATTTAGCACAGTACTGCATTTATATTTATTTAATTGATATTGTTAATGATGAATTGGGTAGCTCTTTTAATTTTTATCTATATCATGGCTGTTTTAAATTATAATATTTCAATCTTGGTTATTATTATTATGTATGAATATTTAAAATAATTTACATCCATTTTATTTCTGGCTAGGGTGAAAATTTCATTTTTCATTAATGAATTTAATATTACTGGTGTTAAAAATTTTATTTGGTAATTTATTTTACATATATTTAATGACTATATTTCATGTTAACTATTTTGACTTTTTTTTCATTCTCAATATTATTTAAAATATTTTCAATTTTGTCATATAACTCATTTATATATTATGCTAATAA
>SEYY01004457.1:0-2500 GCA_009176605.1 Armadillidium nasatum
AATTTCAACGAATGCAAACTTGGTCTGAAAAAAAGAGAACATGAGTGAAGAAGAGATAAAATCTTGGAGACACACACACACATATATATATATATATATATATATATATATATATATATAATATATATATATATATATATATATATATATATATATATATATATATATATATATATATATATATATTATAAATTAGCATCGTGTGCAAATGCTCCGGGATTGTAGTCTTTTTTCTCAATTTTTTTTCCTTTTTACTTTTTTCCCTTTTTTTATTTTTGCCTTTGTTCTTTCTTGTATCTTTATTTGTTCTGCTTCAAAGTTATCAAGGTATTCGCCAAACTCAATTCCGAAACATCTCAATATATTCCCAGCTTTCTCCCCACAATTGTGGGTAATGGCAACCCTTGCTACTATGTATTTGACTTGATTCACACCTCTAAATTTGTTTTTGGGAATAATATTCCATACTTTTGAATGCAAACTTTCCTTTGCATTTTGGGTACCTTTGGATACTAAAGATAATACCTCTGGTGATGTCATGGTAATCATTACCTGAAGTACTGCCATCGCGGCCTCTTTCCCTAGTGAATATTTTGTTATTTTTATTTTTATGCCAATTATTCAGGTATAGGAATTTTATTAAAAATATCTCTTTGATACTTACAACCAAGAATCTAGACCTTTGGGACATAACTGATGGAAAGGGTGTCTGTCTGTCGCAGCATGGTGAAAAACGGAGGCCAAAATGTTTTTATTTCAGTATGATCGCCATGGTATCTTTTCACAAACATTCTGTAAAAATTATCAAAGATAGCAGCAGATTTTTGCGTCAGCTTGCCCTCCCCTTTTCCACCAAGGCGTTTTGTTTGTCTACGGTTTTCCAACCGTCGATAAATCTTTTTATTTATATGGTTTAGGCAATTCTCTTTCTTAATGGGATATTTATCCCCGTATGGATTGAGTTTCAAAAGTCTATTGAAGGTTGAAGAATCTTCATCTGATAGTATTGTCCCGTACCTCAAACCTCTTTGTGGAGATCTTCCAAACAAGATTTCAGCAATCTCTCCCTCCATAGAAGATGAAGATTTGCTGTCAATAGCCTGTCATTGTAATTTGCATCACACTTTGGCTTGTGTTGTTCTTTCCAAGCTTTTATTGCTTCTTCACTCGTTATTTTCTTTTTTTACATTACTCTGGCATGTATTGCAATATTTGGAGAGAATGTGAAAATCTAAAATTATGCCTGTTTCTATTTCTACCACAAAACCAAGTCCAATGAGAGACCCATACCCTCGTGTCATCCAAGTCCCATCGAATGATACTTTGATGTTTATCAGTCCATCCTCTTTTTCCATTCCCATGAGAGTGTAATATCCAATTACATTTTCTGAAGCCTGTTTCTTCATTTCTTCAACTAAATTTTCCATAATACTTTGAGAATTCATGAGGTACACATTGAATTGAGTTTTTGAAATTGAGGAGAGGTTTGCGTACGAAAATATTTTTTTTAGGGCAGGAAACCCAACACCGGCATTCCAGGCTCCAATACAGATTTTCATACCTATTGAATCTGTTTCCCCGATTCCTCCATTTTCTTTAGGCATTTTATTTTTTCATGTGTAGAAACATGACCAAGTTTTCTATTACAATTGTGACACGTTTGTTCAAGAGTTTGACAGAAAAATTGCCTCTTTGTTTTTCTAATAGAATATCTGAGATTCCGCGAGTAACAAAATCGGCATATATTCACAGCTCTTCTTGAAAGTGTATCTAATTGATGTGTCTGAATTATTACTGAAGCTGTGGAAATATTAGATGGATTCAAACCTTCCATAATGCAATCTAAAGCAAACATATCTTCTCTATTCCAATCATGGAGAGGTTCTTGATCATTCCCATCCAATGTAGATGTTACCATTTCCGGAATCGCTACATCACCATTTAGAAGTTTTGTTATAGCTTCTTCATAATTTTGACATAGTCCGGATAAGTATTCATCAGTGGGGTCGTCGTCATCAGGAAAATAAAAATTATAATCCGCAATGTTTTTATTTGAAGAGCTTTCATCCTCCTGGTTTATCGTGATTTCCGTGTCATCCTCTGTTGATCTCTCGTCGATGAAGGAACGAAAACTTTGAAGACATTTTTCGATTTCGGAGAAATCCAAATTCTGAGATATATTATATATATATATATATATATATATATATATATATATATATATATATATATATATATATATATATATATATATATATATATATATATATATATATATATATACAGAGAGAGAGAGAGAGAGAGATAAAAAAAAATTCCTAACTTTTCTTGAAAGAATATCAAAAGCCTCCTCATGATCCATAGGAACTGGAGACAATGGTGCTAATTCGGAAGGATCCTCAAAAGATACTGCAACTTCGCTCATGCAACGTTGACTATCTTCAAAGGTACAGTCGTCCACAGGAGTTCGTCCTTCATTATTGATACACATATTCATTTA
>SEYY01004457.1:5000-21047 GCA_009176605.1 Armadillidium nasatum
AAATATTTCATATCCTTACAGAGTTTAAAGATTTCATTACTAAAAATTTTAATTAAAAGTTAAAAGTTACATTTTGTAAGTAACAGATTAAAAAAAGAAAAAGGAAAAAGAGACACAGAGGTAAAAAATCGAAGATGAAAAACATTAACCTTATATATATATATATATATATATATATATATATATATATATATATATATATATATATATATATATATATATATATATATATATATATATATATATATATATATATATATATATATATATATATATATATATATATATATATATATATATATATATATATATATATATATATATATATATATATATATATATATATATATATATATATATATATATATATATATATATATATATATATATATATATGCCAGACTTCGGTTTGATCCAGCAACGTATTTAAAAAACTACCTAACGTACGTAAAAAAGGATTATATTTTTAGAATCCTTGTCGAATCTTAGGTAAGAAACATTGGGAAATAAAAAAAAATGGCTTTATTCAAGATCAGTATCCTCAAATGTCGATATTTGTAAATATCGATATTTGATTTGATATATCGGGATCGCCCCTATCTCTTCGCTCTGCCTACCTGTCAATAATATATGTGTTATATGGCTGTAGGCATGATCTTACGGCAACGGTTCAGCAAAAGGTTAGGCCTGTATACCACGGCAACGCCGGTCGTCAGGTTAAATAGGTCCAAATGGGTTCATTAGAAAACTAAATAATAATAATATAAAATAAAATAATCGATACTTCATAAAAAAAATCTTTTGAACATGAGGATACTGATCTTGAATAATACCAAAAAAATATTATACTAATTTTATTACGTAAGTAAAGTTTTCTTTTTTAAAACGCTGGAAAGAATCCTACATCTGGCAATGTCACTTTTTTTAAAAATACATTTTACGAAATTTGAATAACTAAAATTTCGCTAATGACTAACAAAATTGTAAAAGATGTTATATATATATATATATATATATATATATATATATATATATATATATATATATATATATATATATATATATATATATATATATATATATATATATATATATATATATATAAGTAGTAAGGATAGCGCTTTCGGTCGGTGCCGGATTTCGAAATATCTGGCAACCTAAGCCAAACGGAATCTTGATTTGCAAAGCAAATCATTCCGCTCAAATTGACCTCACGCTACTTTCCTGACACCATTTTGGGGAGTTCAACCCATTGGAATTGGCCTCAAGTCAGGGAAAGGGGCCCCACGGTGGCACCGTGAAACCCCCAAAAATGGTATCAGGAAGTTGTCTGAGTTTGCAAAATCGCTGCGTTCACCTCACTCTCATTTCCTGACCATTTTCTTTGCGGTTCAGTTCGGCTGAATTTTGCTCGAATTTGGGGGTCCGGGGGTCAGCGTGGGTCCATGAACTGACAAAGAAAATGTCAGGAAGGTCCCTGAGAATGCAGGATTGCACGCAAATGCAGAAAAGACCGTTAGGGACAGGTTGCGAGATTTTTCGAAATCCTGCACCGGCCGAAAGCGCTATCCTTACTACTTATATATATATATATATATATATATATATATATATATATATATATATATATATATATATATATATATATATATATATATATATATATATATATATATATATATATATATATATATATATATATATATATATATATATATATATATATATATATGGTGTAATACATCAGTTAATTCTGTATACGGTGGCCATTTTCGGTCGTTCAGGTTACATAAAGTCGAATTAGGTTTTTTAGCTCATCGCTTATCGTACACTCATGTTTTGTTTTTAATTATTTGCAAATATTTTACACTTTTCCTACCTGAAATTCGATAAGGATTCCAAAAATATAATCCTTTTTTACGTACGTTCAGTAGTTTTTTAAATATGTAGCTGGCTCTAACCGAAGTCTGAAATATATATATATATATATATATATATATATATATATATATATATATATATATATATATATATATATATATATATATATATATATATATATATATATATATATATATATATATATATATATATATATATATATATATATATTAATATTGTGTCGATGAATACAAAAATTTGCTTATAAATACCATTCCTCCAATCTCTTACATTGAGAGTGAAAGGTTGTTTTTATTTATCTTAATTTTTTTCAACATATCACCATCGCTCATGTGTAAAATCCTACTCAATTAGGGGGTTTAGTTGTAGCTGCCAAATATACTCTACAAGATGAAATCGAATTATCACAGAAATTGGAGAAAAAATTGTTTCTGTATTGCAATTTTAAAACTAAATTTAAACTAGTAAAATTTTGCATGCTGTTATATTCTCACATATTAAAATATTAAAATCAGTGTTTTGAAGATACTACAGGGTGTTCCAATTGTTCCAAGTCCCAGATATGAGCTTATAGATATCAAAGAACTAGTCAAATTAAATTTGGAGTGTCTGAATCGTACTGACATCACAACAAGTATATTGAAATTAAACTATAAATTATATACTATATTATATATGTTAATACTGCATGTATTACACACTTAAATAAAGAATTTAGAAAAGACAATTTAATTTTTCCTTTTCACAAAATATTTAAATGTATTAAAATAATAAAAATATTTCAAATATGCTTTTCCAAATTCATCGTCATCATCTAAAAATTCTTAATTGTCCCATTATATATATATATATATATATATATATATATATATATATATATATATATATATATATATATATATATATATATATATATATATATATATATATATATATATATATATATATATATATATATATATATATATATATATATATATATATATATGCCAGACTTCGGATTAAGCCAGCACCATATCTTAAAAACTACTGAGCCTACATAAAAAAGAATTACATTTTTAGAATCCTTGTCGAATTTTAGTTAGGAAACATTGGGAAATAAAAAATAAATTCTTATAATAATAAAGTTTATATAAGTAATGTTTACTTATTTTTATCTGTCGAGAGAATCTTACGCCTGACAATGTCCGTTTTTTTCAATTTTTTCGAAATTTGAAAAAATGGGAAATACCCCAATTTGTCGACAGAAAAAGTTGTCTACAGTATCTTCATCACTCACGGGTCGGGGGGTACGGGGGAAGAGCCCCCCTGTAGACATATGTTCGGTTTAACACCAAATTTAAGTTTCTTACGTCATCACTTGTCGTTTATTACGTCATCAGTTGTCATACACAATCATTTTTTTTTTTATTATTTGCAAATATTTTACACTTTTCCTAAATGAAATTCGACAAGGATTCTAAAAATGTAATTCTTTTTTACGTACGTTCAGTAGTTTTTAAGATATGGTGCTGGCTCAAAATGAAGTGTGACCATATATATATATATATATATATATATATATATATATATATATATATATATATATATATATATATATATATATATATATATATATATATATATATATATATATATATTGCAAGCAAAATGAAATTGAAAGCTTCCTATACTTCAATCGTTCTCTAATAAAAAAAAAAAAAATTTAAACTAAAGAATAAATAACCTATCAAAATAAAATATAAATTAACTAAAACTACAAACTATCTAATAAGGTTTCGTTTTAAAGTAAATTTTCACTCATTTTATTAAAAAAAATAACAAAAAGATTAAATTAAATTTGCAGTCAAATATTAAAGGTTTTCATGAACTGGGTATTTATCACCTGTGTTTTTTATGAAAGCTCTATTTTGCATAAAAGCAAATAAAAACATTGGGAGAGGCGTAACTAAGCTGTGATTGGCTGAACATGAAATGATCTCCATTTTGTATATATATGTATTTTCACCTTTACCGGGACGAACTCTTGTGGACGACTGTACCTTCAAGAAGCTGCCTTTGTAATGTCTTATCTGAAAGCTAGAGTAATATATATATATATATATATATATATATATATATATATATATATATATATATATATATATATATATATATATATATATATATATATATATATATATATATATATATATATATATATATATATATATATATTTCACCCTTCCCACGTACGGCTGCAAAAATATCAATACTTTCTGCAGCCGACAACACCCTGCTTCATGCGTGAAATTATGCTGAATATATATATATATATATATATATATATATATATATATATATATATATATATATATATATATATATATATATATATATATATATATATATATATATATATATATATATACAAAAAGAACACTATAGCCGTGTTTTGTTTTATACAATTAAAACCCCACAGGAAAATTAAAACACAAATTTTTAAAAAAGAGCGAGGCTTTCGAAGGAACAACCGTCCTTCCTCTTTCAGGCTCAAGTTTAATACTAAAAAATTAAAAAGGTGGGTATAAAAATAATCCTAAAAGT
Organism: Armadillidium nasatum; assembly: GCA_009176605.1. Classification (NCBI taxonomy): domain Eukaryota; kingdom Metazoa; phylum Arthropoda; class Malacostraca; order Isopoda; family Armadillidiidae; genus Armadillidium; species Armadillidium nasatum. The sequence continues at coordinate 9,489 of SEYY01004457.1, forward strand.
TAGTTGGTTAATTAAATGAAGTTGTTAAGATTTTTAACAAAAATTGAAAATTTTGAAAATTTTTTAACGATATTATTAGTAAAATCATCAAGTAAAAAATTATTATTATTATTACCATGAATATTAAAATTGTTAACATTTTTAATAAAAAAGGATTCAACAAATTGTCTTTTATTAACATTGTCCTCGTTCATCAATAATTTCATATCATCCATTCCAATTCTGTGATTCTTAAGAACTCTATGTTTATGCAAGGCAGAGTTCTCATCTCCAATACGAAGTGCATAATTGTGCTGGTATTTTCTTCTTACGAAATCTGATGTTTCTCCAATGTAAACACTTTCACAATCCCTACAAGGGATACGATACACACCTGAATTTTTTTCATCTATTGGTTTAAAAATTTTTTGTTTATGAAAAAAATTCTTTATATTGCTTGGGACACTTGAAACAATTAAAAATTCTTCTGGTATAAAATTCTTTAAATTTTCGGTTTCGATAGGAACACTTAAAATACATTTATTTTTAATATAAAATTTTTTTGGACGGTTAAAAACTACATCTCTAGCATTATCACCAATTATATTTTCATTTCTGTCTATATTTACAACATCCCCATCAAAGGTAGAGGTCAACTCACATCTTTGTACATCTAAATCCCGTAATTTTTTTTTGGTGGACGATAATGCCTTGTTTATAAATTGAGATGGATAACCTAAATTCTTAAAAACTGTTTTAATATGAGTAATTTCTTCATTCAAAAATATAGGGCTGCAAAGTCTATGTGCTCTCAAAAAGAAACCTTTTAATATACCTAATTTTACATGTTTTTCATGGCATGAAAACCAATGTACATAACTGTCAATATGTGTGTCCTTCCTATGTTATAACATTATGTACATTGGTTTTGGTTTATCCTTTCAATCTCCTTTCTTATCAACACATGCTCAGCTTTCAACATGCAAACAGTACACTCACCAACATGATGTTCTCTCACAGTCCAACAAATGCCACAATCCACATACATACTGTAATTATTATACGATGCTATTGAAGTTATACTATATTGTTACAAAGGCCTAACTTTAATGCTATGGAAGTTATGCTATATTGTTACAAGGACTAACTTTAATCAAGAGCTCTAAGCAACAATCTAACTTCCTCAAATATCCTAAATGAAATAACCACTATAACTACATTAGGCCTAGTTTAGCCTTGGGTTTGGAAAATATACCCAAGGGCTGTCAGAAATTGAAAGAAGTAATGATTAGTGGAGTCATCTGCATAGGAGTGGATAGAAGATGAAGTATCAGAAAGGAGGTCATTAATGAAAAGCAGAAAAAGTGTTGGGGATAAAACAGATCCTTGAGGAACACTACTACTAATAGATTTAAAAGATGAACGGTGGCAGTCTACCACAGCTGCTATAGAATGACTAGAAAGGAAATCAGAGGGAAGGATAGATTCCGAAAAGGGAAGTTTAGAAGTCAAAGCTCTGTGCCAGACTCTATCGAAAGCTTCCGATATGTCCAGCATGACAGTAAAATATTCACTGAAATGCCGAAGAGTGTATATATATATATATATATATATATATATATATATATATATATATATATATATATATATATATATATATATATATATATATATATATATATATATATATATATATATATATATATATATATTAAATAAAAGAACAGACAGCACCGTTGCTTGTATCTGCGGAGCATCTGCCTTTCGCTGAAAATTGAGGCTAGACACAGTAGGAGCTAGCGAAGAAGAGTTTACTGTTAGAGCAGCACTCAACACCTGATACTAACTTAAGAATAAGAGCGATGAGGTCTAGAAGAAAAGAGGGGGTATTCAAGAAAAAAGGAAATTTGAAAACAGATACTGCGAACGTTGCAAAAATTAATGAAAAAAAGACGATAAACAAGCTTGCGATGAAATCAAGACGGTACTATTCAAATCATCAATGGCCGGCAATTCCCAATTGCTGATGGCATGGGAGGAAGATGAAGTGCATTTTTTGAATGACGTCCCTTCAAATAAATTTTAAATTTTAAGCTACACTACATAGATGGGCACTTGCGTGATTAAGTCAACTACTAAGCAAGTCGCGCGCAACCGAAAAAGTAGAGCAGTTGCTCAGACGTCAAAAAAATCGCACCCAAAATTTTTCGTCTAACTAATCAATTAATCAAATTAAGTTAATTTGATTAAATAATAATAATAATAAATAATATTTATACGTATATACCTAAGTATTTTCGATTAATTTTACCTAGTGATGGTTAAAATTTTCCGTTGTTGCTCGCCTGATTTGATAATTTGATGTTAAAAATTGCTTAGCTTCAGTTATTCACACCAAAAGCAGAACTGATGGCGACATGCACTTACTGCCGATACGTTAAACAGAACTGTTTTTGGAGTTATTTTAGTTTTTATGAGTTTGAGTAGCATTGACAAATAAAATTCTCTTATAATATTGGTGGGGATATTTTGAGATTCTCCTTGACTACTATTAATTTAGAGCAGCTATTCTTTATTAAAGGAAGAGGAAGAATACACGGAGACAGAAGAGGAAAATCTGGAGGTTTAGTAATGCTTATTCAATTTTTCATATTGTTACAAATTATTAAAAAGTTATTTTGTAAAAATTCGCGAATCGAGCAGTTGCGCTAAAGTCGGTCGTTGCGTAGTTGAGTTTTTCCGCTACCTATACCTAGTGTCGCGCAGTTGCGATCGACCATTAACTCGAAATGAGTAGAGGGTATAGCTCCTGATACACACTATATCGAAAAGTAATTCAATCTCAGAATCAAATAGTCTCTTTCCCTTGCTACTAAAAGGTTTAATAAAAATTATAATAATAATAATCTTTTTCTATTTTTTCTATGGTTGGCATTTACACGACCCAGACATTACCCTCGGCCATTCAACATACCTTCGGATTATTTTGTTACAAATTGGTGTGGTACAGTGGATAAATGTAGGACTTACATTGGCGTAATCCAATAGTAGAGTTCAGGAATGTTGTTCAAGAGATCGTTGGCTCAAATCTCAGAATTATTATAAATAAATAATAATAATAAGCATTGTGTTTGTATATAGGCAATAGTAAAATCATAATTCTTATGGTTCTAGAGGCTGGGAACCCTCTTAACCAGTATATTTCCCTCGCCATATACTATTACAGGAATATGAATATTTTCTGTAGTTGACACTACCCTGCATCGTGCAGGATATAGTGCTAAGTAAAAAGTAATAATAATAATAATAATAATAATAATAGTAATAATAATAATAATAATTAAAGAATTAAAATATCTTTCCTCTTACTGTTAAAAAAAAGTAAAAAGTTACAAAAATAAAAAGATTCTGCAATAAAAAGGAATACAAATATTAAAGTTATGTAGCATCACAATTTTTAGAGATCGTTTATGTCCATCAAAGGTATCCCATTTACTATTGGCGAGCTCACGCTCGCAGTATATATATATATATATATATATATATATATATATATATATATATATATATATATATATATATATATATATATATATATATATATATATATATATATATATATATATATCAATCAATGAAAAGTTATCTTTTCCGACGACACTTCCGTAAATGAAAATAAAGATGTAAACCAGACTCAATAGCGTGGCGAATAAAAGACTCAGAGGATTTTCTTAATATTTACTATATACAAAAATAATAATTACAACAAAATAAATAAATGAATAAATGGTGGCGTGAATATTAAACAAGGCTTCTTCGGAGTTACGTTAAGGTTCTATCGTTCGTTAAGCTACAACAGTGAAGCACATTCCCATGCAACACCTCAAAGGAAGAGCAAATTAACATGCACTTCATATAATCAAGAACATATTACCATGTACTTTGTAGAAAGAATATTTCCACTCAATCTATTAATTATCGAAAGACAACTACAGTCATTCGAGACAACCCATTACCAGGTAAAGAACAAGCTAATTACCAAGCAAGTTCCAATCCAACTGTTCCTACAACAGCTGTTCTTTCTTATCGAAAGACTATTACAGTCATTCGCTCAACCTATTCCAGGTAGAGGAAACCAGCTTATTCCAAGCAAGTTTTTAGTTTAAACTGCTATTACAGCAGTTTTTCTCCCTCGACGTCTGAATTCAAGGTGGGATATACTTCTCTCGTGTTCTGATGTTTGTTCTCCATCAAAAATGATACAAAAACGTGTCCTCTTCTTCAATAGTCTTCTCAAAAATAATTCATAGGCAAAACTTATTAAACTAAATACATTTCTTTTTAAGAAGGCTAACTAAATTATTTCTCAAGATAATTATAACAAACAATACATTATAAATGAAATATTATAAAATATAGGCTTAATAATGACCTTTACTGTATTTTAATAAGTTCTTTATATAAAATCACAACTTTCTTAAGAGTTTCGCCATTAAAAATGATATGATGGAAAAGATATTTAAAAGTAAAACCATTAAAAATCCAATAGACAAAAACTTCGTTTTAAAAGATTTACAATTTTACACACGGAACAAAAACGTCTTAAAGCTGTTTTCATTAATTTATTACAAGGTAATTTGAATATTCATAATAAGGTGTTATATATAAATAGAAACCTCTTATAACATAATTTATAATAATAAAAGAAAAATATTAATAAAATAAATAATATATATAAAATATATATAGTAAAAATACAGTTAACCGCTTTTTAACATATTTGTGAAAAAATCTTTCTCTCTCAAATTTAAAGGCGTCCCTTTAGAAACTAAGCTAAATAAATATTTTACAATTAATAAAGAATTTTTAATTACTTTTCTTAAACATTTTAAAAATATAAAAATATTGCATAACTTTCTAGTTAAATTACAATTATTCCCGTTAGATTAAGGGAGACTAAAGTAAACGATAATTTTAAAGTTTCTAAATGGTCAATAAGCTTCTATGGTACTTCCTAAAATATTTAAACATTATTATATACTTTTTATACTCTTAAATGATGCATTATATATATATATATATATATATATATATATATATATATATATATATATATATATTTATATATATATATATATATATATATATATATATATACTTATATATATCAATATACATTGTAACAAAAATATATTTAACTAATAAATATTAATATACAAAGATTGTCCGAATCGAACCATTTTCTGAGAATAAAATCTTCCGAATAATGAAAACTGCGTCTCGTTTAAAATATCATTTCAAACGTTTTTTTTAAAGATAATATATAATTATTTAACCTTTTACACACCCCCAACGCCAGATTTTATATTATCAAAAAAAAAATGTTTACATTTTAAACCTACTTCAGGGAAGAAAAGAAAAATTCTATGGAATACAAAGTTTAATGGAAAAAAAAAAAATCTCCTCTCTCTCTCTCTCAGAGATCGTCGAAACAAACAAAGCTCCTATTACTTCTTCAAATGGAAATACATTACATAACAACACCTCTCCACAAGTGGGAAAGTGTCAACCAAAATATTCAATAGCTAAACAATTCAAAAGAAAATCATTCTTCAAGAATTCGTCATAAAAAAAAAATCTATTTAATCGTCTTCGCTTAAGTATAAATCATCAAATAATAACTGCACCTTCGACAAAGGAAAAAGAGACTCCTTGACAACTTCATCATTAGGAGATTTAGGCAAAGTGGAAGATGAAGGAATAAGAGTTGAAGAAGAAGAAGATAAGGGGGTAGGAGAAGAAATAAACTTAGAATTTGACAAAGGTTTGTCTGAAGTGGAAATTGGAAAAATCTTAGTTGTCTCCTTTCCTTTACTCTTGAAATTATCAAAAGGCTTCCTTATATGAGACTTCTTCTTCATATGTTCTCTAGAGGTCAAATCCTTCAGCCAGGGTTTCTTATGCTCTAATCTATTCAATTTCCGTAATCTATTGTCCTTTATATTTTTACTTGGAAGTCTAAAGAAATATTTATTCCTATACCCTTGATTAGAGAAGATTATTCTCCACCAGCTTTGTGACCTTACGTTTAATTCTAACTTCCTGATGTCCATGTCCTTAGTTAACTTCTGAAATCTATGATCACTGTTTTCTATCAGCAGATTAAATTTGAAAGGGGATGTTTTGAAAATTTTGTGCAAGCTAAATAATAGTTCTTCCATTTGCATGCTTGCTACATTCTCTTGATAGAGGTTAATAATGGACAGGTGGGTTTCTTTACCTTGGAAATAAGTAGATTTTATATTCTTGTCTATGATGGGAAAGATCTTATTCTCAATTAACATCTCTACATTCACCGGCCAACTAATCCCGTTCCTTATTGCTTGCAAAAACTTCCTAAAAAAAACATCTGGGAAGATAATCTTTTCCTCCTTGGGATCTTTATTCTCATCTCCAAAATATGTTTTTAACTTTTTATCCATTGCTACAATTTTATAATTTAAATTTTTATATATCTGAAGGAAAAAATATAAGAGTCAATATACCATAAAATAATACAAATGAAATAATTAAATGACAAAATAATATAATTTTCAACTACCACCAAGAGAGTTCTTTATATCCTCTGGCTGGATTTCAACGCAAAATTCCTCAATGATCGAATATTTAATATATATATATATAACCCCTGAGTTGAATTCTCATAATACATTATAGAATCAAGTCATAAAACGGCTTCACAATACTGTTCCCTTGGGTAACATGTATCTAGAATTAAATCAAGTGAAGAATAGCGAGCATCGGGCGCAACCAATAACTCTCCGTGAGGTCCATCCAACAAGGCGACTCAACAAGGTCCCTAATAACAACAATTCAAAAAAAATTCCACGTTGCAACGATTTTCAAAAATTCATATACTCATAAACAATAACAATCAAAATGTATGAAACCATATAATAATATAAACCTTCTCTAAATAAATATTCAATGAACCAATATCTCTCATTTCCCTTCAATATATAAAAAAAAATATAACTTGTTTCCGGAAAACAAAATTATATTACCGCAATCAAGCACCATAATTTATTCATCATAAAAAAATCAACATCAACATAACAGTCTACTAAGACTTCTATCATCATATCATCAATTACTACTGATATTCCCCATCAGCTTTTACTATAACTCCGGTGCTTAATTGTTTTTAAACTCTTCCAAAAAAAAAATTAACTTAACTTCTCATTTTTTTTTTCAAAGATTCCATTCTATTATCCTTCTAATCCCTTCTCTGCATTTCCTTATTTTATAGAGCCAATTCCTTATTGAGGAAGCCTTACCTCTGATCTTCAAAAAAAAAAATCAACATCTGAATATATATATATACAACCCTTAACCTAAACGTAAAATTAAAATCGCATCTTATAAAGACTTGTCAAAAAGAAATTCACTTCACATTTCTTTGTTTATTACTCTTTCACAAATAATTAATTCTGCACCATACTTAATCTCTCGGAAAAATATAACCTTTCTGGTTATTATAAAACTTTCTTCCACTCTAAATTTTATAATCGTTTTTCGATTTGACACAGGTAATTTGCACCATTTTCTCCTTACACTTCTCCTACTCTTTTCTCCTTTCTCTGTATTAAAAATTTGTACTAAAAAATAACAGAAAACTATTCGGTAATGTATTTTCTCTCTTTTATTATTATTAATATTTATTTAATTATTCTATTCCTGTCACTAACAATAACAATGAGAAAGCGTGAAACATAATAGAAAGGGAGTTAAGTACTTTTGCGTAAAAATTATTCGTAACTATATATATATATATATATATATATATATATATATATATATATATATATATATATATATATATATATATATATATATATTATATATATATATATATATATATATATATATATAATATATATATAATGCATATAAAACTCTTTGTGTTTCACAAATTGAACTTCACTCTTCAATTTTTATTTACTTCCCTTCTCTTAATCCGAATTACTTAAAAATGTGTTCTCTATTATCCTCTGCCATCATAAAAATAAATATTTAGAAATTTTCTGAGAAAAATCAATTTTATAATAGTCTCCCAATAATAATACTCAATTATTTTTTTTTTAACTCGAATTTTATAAAGAAATATTTCTAACTTCTTTTTACTACTTTTGTTCCTCTATTTTATAGCAATTTGCAACTATAATTTATTATCTAATTCTTTTATTATTACTATTTAAAATTTCTTTTAAACAACAATATTTCGTTTTTATTGCCACCTTGCTAATGCAGAGTCTAGTTATGAACAATAATATTAATACTGCTACTAAATTTTCTTTCACAACAAATATAAAAAATAACTGCCAACGAACTGTCCCACCGCTGCCACCAATGAAAAGTGTGCATCGGATCAATATGTCCCAACGGATCAAAAATCAATGAAAAGTTATCTTTTCCGACGACACTTCCGTAAATGAAAATAAAGATGTAAACCAGACTCAATAGCGTGGCGAATAAAAGACTCAGAGGATTTTCTTAATATTTACTATATACAAAAATAATAATTACAACAAAAAATAAATGAATAAATGAATAAATGGTAGCGTGAATATTAAACAAGGCTTCTTCGGAGTTACGTTAAGGTTCTATCGTTCGTTAAGCTACAACAGTGAAGCACATTCCCATGCAACACCTCAAAGGAAGAGCAAATTAACATGCACTTCATATAATCAAGAACATATTACCATGTACTTTGTAGAAAGAATATTTCCACTCAATCTATTAATTATCGAAAGACAACTACAGCCATTCGAGACAACCCATTACCAGGTAAAGAACAAGCTAATTACCAAGCGAGTTCCAATCCAACTGTTCCTACAACAGCTGTTCTTTCTTATCGAAAGACTATTACAGTCATTCGCTCAACCTATTCCAGGTAGAGGAAAACCAGCTTATTCCAAGCAAGTTTTTAGTTTAAACTGCTATTACAGCAGTTTTTCTCCCCCTCGACGTCTGAATTCAAGGTGGGATATACTTCTCTCGTCTTCTGATGTTTGTTCTCCATCAAAAATGATACAAAAACGTGTCCTCTTCTTCAATAGTCTTCTCAAAAATAATTCATAGGCAAAACTTATTAAACTAAATACATTTCTTTTTAAGAAGGCTAACTAAATTATTTCTCAAGATAATTATAACAAACAATACATTATAAATGAAATATTATAAAATATAGGCTTAATAATGACCTTTACTGTATTTTAATAAGTTCTTTATATAAAATCACAACTTTCTTAAGAGTTTCGCCATTAAAAATGATATGATGGAAAAGATATTTAAAAGTAAAACCATTAAAAATCCAATAGACAAAAAACTTCGTTTAAAGAGATTTACAATTTTACACGCGGAACAAAAACGTCTTAAAGCTGTTTTCATTAATTTATTACAAGGTAATTTGAATATTCATAATAAGGTGTTATATATAAATAGAAACCTCTTATAACATAATTTATAATAATAAAAGAAAAATATTAATAAAATAAATAATATATATAAATATATATAGTAAAAATACAGTTAACCGCTTTTTAACATATTTGTGAAAAAATCTTTCTCTCTCAAATTTAAAGGCGTCCCTTTAGAAACTAAGCTAAATAAATATTTTACAATTAATAAAGAATTTTTAATTACTTTTCTTAAACATTTTAAAAATATAAAAATATTACATAACTTTCTAGTTAAATTACAATTATTCCCGTTAGATTAAGGGAGACTAAAGTAAACGATAATTTTAAAGTTTCTAAATGGTCAATAAGCTTCTATGGTACTTCCTAAAATATTTAAACATTATTATATACTTTTTATACTCTTAAATGATGCATTATATATATATATACTTATATATATCAATATACATTGTAACAAAAATATATTTAACTAATAAATATTAATATACAAAGATTGTCCGAATCGAACCATTTTCTGAGAATAAAATCTTCCGAATAACGAAAACTGCGTCTCGTTTAAAATATAATTTCAAACGTTTTTTTTAAAGATAATATATAATTATTTAACCTTTTACAATATATATATATATATATATATATATATATATATATATATATATATATATATATATATATATATATATATATATATATATATATATATATATATATATATGTACAGAATAATTATAATAGAAATAAAAAAGCACACACAAAATCTTTGCGTAAATTGCGTATTAAATGAAATTGATAACGAAGAATTAAGTTTAGAAAATCTTAATTAACAAATCTTTGAACAGCTTATCAGGGTATTCGAGTTACAATGGAAATAGGCTCCGGGAGAAATGAGTTAATAAATGGAGGCTCTGTTTAAATAATGTTTGTATATTATCCAGTGAACAATTTTTAAATTTACAGATTGATCTTCTGTCTGTGTTTACTATATTTTGTAGTCTTCTTTTTAAATTTTTTCATGAAGATGAAGAACGTGGTCCATCTGCTTGCTTATCCACATTTAACAATATTTGGTCTTTCAAAACAGGTTTTGAAATTGTCAAAATATTATCACCTTGTTAAAAACTTGTGAACCTCAAAAGAGGTTCGAAAGAGGAAAACGGGAAGAGTTAGAGGAGCTCTTTTCTAGTTAGTTGAGGGTGCTCCAAAATGAATTTCGAAGCATACCATTTGAGGAAGTACACTTCAATCCAATCTTCATGAAAAATCGGATTGACTTTGTCGTGAAGTTTCCTCGTTTCTTCTACTGAATATTTCAACATTTGATTCAGTAGATTCTTGGCAGCTTTTTCACTGGAGCCGAAAACACGAGTGGGTCGTTCATCTTCGATAACAAAGTATACCCCCAAGTCATCAAAGCAGCAGAGTGCATCCTTCAACTTCTCCATTTGGTTTCCCAGCTTTTCCATGAGTATCTATGAGCGAGGTCAATGCGTGAGGAAGACGCAGAATATGAGTTACAGCGTTTTTCAATTGCTTTTATATATTTCGCAGAGCATTTAAGTAACAGTAAGTTTTTTAGAAATTTTTGCATAAGTACGCGCATAAATACATTAATATATATATATATATATATATATATATATATATATATATATATATATATATATATATATATATATATATATATATATATATATATATATATATATATATATATATATATATATATATATATATATATAGTTCCCGTAGCCAGCCGTCAAATTTCTTGACAAATAAGGGATATGCCCAATGTTTATATATATATATATATATATATATATATATATATATATATATATATATATATATATATATATATATATATATATATATATATATATATATATATATATATATATATATATATATATATATATACTGTACAGAATAATATAATAGAAAATTAAAAAAAAGCGCACACACAAAATCTCTGCGAAAATTGCGTATTAAATTAAATTGATAACGAAGAATTAAGTTTAGAAAATCTTAATTAACAAATCTTTGAACAGCTTATCAGGGTATTCCAGTTACAATGGAAATAGGCTCCGGGAGAAATGAA
>SEYY01004459.1:0-2500 GCA_009176605.1 Armadillidium nasatum
TCTCCTTCATCTCACGTTTATTTTGGGAGAGAAATAAGTTAGGTTAACACTTTCACTTAAGAAATGATTTTTTCTCGGAAAATTATTTAAGGAAATTGGTTTAAAAAATAAAAATCAGTAATTAAAAAAAAGGAAAATATAGATAGGATAATTGAATAAAACAGTTATATTGAGGAAAGATTCTTTATTATTAGTATTAATATGTATATAGAAATTTAATATTAGAATGTTCTTATCAGTAGATATACCGTAGCAATATCTTAAGTTATTAATATATTTCATATGAAATGAGGAGGACGTTTGACTTCAAAAGAAAGGAGTGAGGTCGGTGACATCCCTCTCTCATTATATCAGGAATACATAGAGTTTTGCGGAGGATATTTCGTAACATTTATTGTCGTTTTCACGTTCCTATTAAGTGCTGCGTCTGCGGGATTTGGGTCATGGTGGCTTTCAGTTTGGCTTGGAGCTGGAAGTGGGGTGAGTAATTTTTTAGGAAACTGGTATTTAAATATTTTTAATGTTTCCTTTTATTTACTTAAACTTTGATATAATAATAATAATATTAAACGTTTTAAAAAACATAAAAGAAGTTTTGTCCAAGTTTAAGGACAGCTATTGTGTCAGAGAAATTTAATTGTTTGAAAATTCGTTGATATTTTTATATTATATGCTTATCTGATTTAATTTTTTTGTTTCACTTTGAAAAGTTAAATTATATTGATGAAATAGAAACTGAATTATTTTTTGTTTAAGACCTGATTTTAATTATAAAATATTGTTTTAGAATACAACAATTATTGTTGGTAATGAAACAGTCGTGTCCGATAATATCGGAGATAATCCAGATTTCTACTTATATCGTACTGTGTATGGTCTCACAGTAATTTTCATACTAGTCACAGCAGTGGTCAGAGGGTTCGCTTTCATGAAGGTAAGTGATATCTGATTGCAAGTGAATATATTATTGTTGAAACTTCTTGACTACATAAATTAAGTGGCACAAACGGTAGATTGATTGATTTACGTGCTTGAGGGTGATAGTTCGATCTGGTACGTGGATCCTAGGTATATACTACCTAGAAAAGTTCATCTCATCGAATAGAGCAAATGCCTGTGAAATGTAAACTTTTATTATATATAAAAAAATTTTTTCAAATATCCCTAATTTAAAAAAATAGACAGCCCCTTGATTCGGTTTTCAACAAAGTTAAAAAGAGTAGTGTTTAGAAGGGTTCTATTTTTCTATTATTTTCAAACAGAGTACTATTCTTGGTTCAAGTCGAATGCATAATGCAGTCTTTGACAAAATATTTCATGCTCCTATGGTCTTTTTTGACACAACACCCTCAGGAAGAATACTAAATATATTCTCAAGAGATATGGATGAAGGTAATGATTCCTTGGTATATCTCACTTGTTTAATAAGAAATACACTTTGGATTAGAAATCTTTATCTTTAATGATATAAATATTATGTAGAGAATTAATATAAGAGCTACAATGTTCATTAGTAAGACTCAAAATATCGTAAGCAAGAAATTAAATATATGTTAATAAAGTTATTTTTATGTCAGTTTTCGTGCAGTACAGTTGAACTTAAAATAATAGAGAACGATAAAGTTCTTATTGGTGAAAATTAATATTTAACGTTATTGAAATTATGGAAGCCCAGAGCTTATTTTTCTTAATGTTATTCACAGTTGATGTCCGCCTTCCAACCTCGATGGGAATGTTATTGCAAAATATATGGTTAATACTAATCTCTTTGCTTTTTGTTACGCTTGTTTTTCCTTATTTTTTAATATGCCTCCTGTTTATCGCCGGTTTATTTCTGTTGATACGACAGGTCTTCAGGTAAATTTATTACTTTTGCTGTTAAATTTTTATTATAAATAGGTAGAGAATAAGTTCAATAGCTGAAATTTAATATTTAGAACCTCATGTTTTATTTTAACTTTATAAAAAAAATGACTATCATTGAAAGACCTTTTGTATTTTATCGAATTTCTATTAATATTTTATTTCCTTCTCTCTATTTTTAAATTATCTTCTATGATTCCAGGAATGCGATTAGAGACCTGAAACGTTTTGAGAACATATCAAGATCCCCAATTTTTACCCATATAAGTACAACAGTAAATGGTCTTCCTTCTATTCAAGCTTTTGGCAAACAACAGTTGTTTACTAAAAAGTAAGAAGCGTTTTAATATAAGCCTATTTCACCTTAAGTAATGATTAGTCTCTTACTCTATTGTCACTTTCTCCTTTCTTATTGTATTATAGATTCGTTTTGTTTTTTTGTTTTTTTTCCCTTACAAAATTTTATTATTGCTTTGAAAAGACCTACCTTTGGATCATGCACTTTCTGAATCAAAGTATTATTTTGCACACCAGTACGCAAAAATTCAAATTACGTGCCTATATATATATATATATATATATATATATATATATATATATATATATATATATATATATATATATATATATATATATA
>SEYY01004459.1:5000-15000 GCA_009176605.1 Armadillidium nasatum
ATATATATATATATATATATATATATATATATATATATATATATATATATATATATATATATATATATGTGAGCCTTTTGCATTTTTCCTATGAGAAATTCCCATAAACGATTTTTGCTTTCCTTCGAATATATAAATTTATAATAAAATAAAATTTTATTTGATAGTAATTTTTTGAAACTTTTTTTTTTTTAAACATAAAATCAAATTTATTTATTTTATTTTATTTTTATTTTTTTTTTTCCTCATAAAATTTATTAATTTTATGAGGAAATTATGAGGAATAATTAGCTATATAATTATTCATGACTGTTTGGCCAGGTGTAATAGGTCGAACGGGCTCCGGTAAATCTTCCTTAGGGGCAGCACTTTTTCGTCTTGTTGAGCTCAAGAGAGGGACTATAATGATCGATGGCATTAATATTGCCTCTGTTGGGCTTCAAGATTTGCGTTCACGAATTTCTATCATTCCTCAGGACCCTCTCCTATTTATAGGAACTATAAGGTAATTTTTAGGTCAGAACAAAAATTATATAGACCTGGCCTAATCTTAATGTAAAATCTATAATATTTCAGAACTTTTGTAATTGAAGGTCGAGCGCAGAAACGGAGCCAGTTTTTTCTATCTCTACCTAAACATGCGAAATTTTGTAGCACAAATCCCTATTTATATGGGGTATTTATACTGATATATATTTTTTGTTTTTGATGTTTTTTCGTATTTATTAAACATCAGAAAAGATCAATTATAACAAATTATTTAATATTTTATTTCTTTATTTCCGAGTGCGCTTCATCTTTATGTTTATTGGTATTATATTTTATCTTTATATATTCATAAAATCAATTGTTTTGAGCTTTTATTTCTCGATTGTATGAAATAGACAGTCCTATTTCAATTTCTATGTTTGGGACGCAAGTTAAGACTTGGAAGTCCTCCAACTATTATTATTATTATTATTATTATTATTATTATTATTATTAGGCACAATTTAGATCCATTTGGAAAGCATTCTGATGCAGAGATCTGGGCAGTGCTTGAGAAGACTCGCTTAAAGGAAACAATTGTATCCCTTGAATTTAAATTGTCTTCGCCTGTAATAGAAAATGGAGCAAACTTTTCAGTTGGTGAAAGGCAGCTTTTATGCATGGCAAGAGCTCTTCTAAGAAATAATAAGGTACGTTTTAATTCTATACAGTTTTCATTGTATAAAATACTGAAATATTTTAAATATTATTTTTTTTCTCAAAATCACAAAAATAAAAAATTTATTTTACTTATCCAAGAATATTTTTCAGAAAATTGTCATTACATTTGGTTAAATGAATAATTAAACAAAAATGTTCTTAGGATTCCCTTTAAATCATTGTTGTTTAAAACCGATGCGAAGTTTGTGACTATAAAAAAAATAGAAATGAGATTTACAATATTTCCCCTGTATGTTAAAATATTTTTTATGCTATTTTAACGAATTTTGCTTTAAAAGATTACTTATAAATTTTGGTGTTATTTGAATTTTTATCATATTTCACCAAGATTTTATTCTTGGACGAAGCAACTGCTGGCATAGATACTGAAACAGATTTGAAAATACAGGACACACTGCGAGAAGAATTTAAGAATTGTACAATGATTACAGTTGCTCATCGGTAAGAAATAATATAAATTGTTGAATAATAGGGTTAAATATTATAATAGTCGACCTCAAGTTTGCCAATCATAGGTTTAAAATAAGTATGCTTGAATAGTTAAACTGCTGATGAACTTTCGAACTTTATAAAGAATGATACTAGAACGACTTTTATATGCTAATTTTCACTTTTTATTGAACTTAGATTTTCCATCCTAGTACAGCTAATGAAGTTTATGTTTTTTATGTTTATGTTTTCTTTAAGTTTATGTTTTTTATGTTTATTGCAATGCTCCACATATTGTTTCAAACCCAATTATGTTTCTCCACTTTTAGCTTAAATACAATTATGAATTGTTCTCGAGTAATGGTGATGGACAACGGTTCGGTAGTAGAATTCGATTCCCCAGAAAAACTTTTGCAAGATTCATCATCAAGGTTCGCAAAGTTAGTTGCAGCATCCAAGCAAGGACTTTATTATATATAGTATAGGTATATATATATATATATATATATATATATATATATATATATATATATATATATATATATATATATATATATATATATATATATATATATATATATATATATATATATATATATATATATATATATATATATATATGGTGGACTGGAATAACCTCATCCGCAGACACTGATGCTAAATTTTATGTAGATAACAGATATCATGAATCGCCTATAACTAAAGTATGGAAGTTCAAAATTCCATATATACAAGTGAATCGTATGTTCTTTACCTATTAGTATACTGTGTTTTTAACAGAGCTTATTTTTAAAATTCTTTCTATCATTCATGTCACACAAATGATGGAAACTTCAAGGCTACAATCATTATTATTATTTGCACAACACTTTGTGTTGTTCAAAAAATTCTTTCGGAATATCATTCTCTGTTAAATATCTTTGGACAGCGTTTAATGCAGTGCTGAATAGATAAAAGATTTAACCAGATCAAGTGCGTTGTGTAGTGGGACATGCAGGAGCAAATATGAAAGAAAATAATTTTTTTTTTTTTTGTCGGGAACGAAAAATGTTTTGCTGTTTTGCATATCAGATTCAACTAGTAGTTAAAAATGTCATCATTGCTCAATGGGCTTAAAATAGCTACACATTTCAATCATTCAGCTGCAGCTCAAAATGAGTTGAAAAAATACAATCAAAAGTAAGTGTACGTCAAATTTTTGTTGTGCCAGATATTCACATATTGGAACAGTAGCCTTCATATGCTTCAAAGAATGAGGGAAATTAATTAATTAAGTCATCTGCTACTATGCTTCAAACAACACAAAGGTGAAACCTCCCACAGCTGAGGATAATGCAATTTTGTAATTGTACTACTCGACTTTAGCACTATAATAAAGTATCCAAGATAATTAGATCTGTATATTCTTGTTTATCAAACGGATACCTCGGTTTTCAACTATATACTATAACGATGCTACTGATATTCAGAGTGTTTCAAGAATGGCATAAACTCTGAATGCTCGAGATGAACACCAGATTTCAAAACCTTTAATACGATGATTACGTAACTAACTTTTCCAGATACGAGGTATAAAAACTAGTTTCTTGAACCAAATGCATCACAAATGAGAATCAATTTAGGACGCCAAGAAAATAATAAATACTATCAGAAACAGAAGCTGCAGCATTGAGCTTTACATTCTTTTAGCATCAAATAGTGATAAAGAGCTGGATACCGTGTGTTAAAAGAAGCTTCATTAAAGACTAAAGAATATACAAAATACCAGCGTTTGGAGGCAAATGAAGACCCCTTTAGTTTGGTGCATGACAGTTATTGAAGCACTGTTGAGCTCGATACAACTTATTTAGTATGCCTTTCAACCAGTGTAGCTACTGAGCGACTTTTCAGTGAAGCAGGTCTCATCTATGATGAAAACGAAGCAAATTCATTCAGAAGCCTTTGGTTTAAATAAAGCAAACACAAATAATTAAGATTAATTAAGCGTATGTGAAAAATAAATAAAATAAAATTAACAAAATATCTAATATAAACAAAATAAAAGTAAGAAATAAAAAATAAAAAACTAATGAAATAGAAATAAAACGAATAGAATATAGACGCAGATAATAATATAAATGAAACAATACCAATACTGAAAATTGAAGCATAATTATTTCGTATAGCCTTGATTTCTCTATTTTTTGGTATATTCATAAATTAAGAGATATTTTCATTCAAATGTTTAATTAGCTTAAAATTTAAATCATCTGTCCCTATAACTCTTGAATGTCTAAAATTATCTGCATCCGAAAATATTGCACACTAACATCCGGTCCAGATTTCATATACGAGAGAAAGTAAAAAAGTTGTCAGGCAAACGTAATACAAATTTTATTACGTTTGATAACTTTTTGACTTTATCTCATATATATATATATATATATATATATATATATATATATATATATATATATATATATATATATATATATATATATATATATATATATATATATATATATATATATATATATATATATATATAGTAAATTTATAAAGGTGCCAAAATAATACTCATTAAATGTAAATGCAGTGCCTTATATATATTTTTAAAACGTTGTTGTGCCTTAGCTTTAATCTCCAATTTCAAAGAAAGAGAGAGGAAGGATAAATGCTCATACAATTATTTAATAATTTATTTATTTATTTATTTTATTTCAATTTATTATAGTTCATTTTAGCCATTACATATGTGCAATATAGGTTAATATAATTTTTTTTAAATTTAATAAAGTAAATTAATAAATGTTATTTGTTTTCTTTGCTTAAAAATTATAGTCATATTTTTTTTATTATTTATTACAGTGAAAAATATTTATAAATTAATGTATTTGTTGCTTAGAGATGAGTAATTTTAATTAATAAATTGATAATTAAAATTTGTAAATGAAATATTTTTTTCTCTGTATTCGATTGAAAATTATAGTTTTTACTTTAAAGAAACTTTTTATATTGCATGAAAAAAGTAAAATGTTTTAATAAACTTTGAAAGTTTATATATCGTTTTTTATTTTCTTTATTTAAACTAGATATAAGTGATGAAAACAATCATAAAAATTATGTGCAAAGTTCACAATTAATGTGTATCCACCAAATTCAGGTTTCAGATACGATGTACTGGGAAAAAAAATTGACACATTTGTAGAGACATTTACTAACTGCTCAAGGTCGTCATCGATAAAGAACTTAACGAATTCGCAAGCCGCATCATTAACAGAGAAGCTGTTATCGTTAAATTGAGAGAGAGAGAGAGGTTGAATGATTGGGTTCGAAAACAATTAAGATAGTCATCCGTATCTGACGTCGGAAGGTTTAAAAATGTGGAAATACTATTTCTGTTACTATGCGAGAGTAAGAGGATATAAAGACATTGGTAAACAGTAATTGAGAAATTTTTTCCGTAATAAAAATATTAACTATTCTTATTCGATTTTACAGTTTTCTAAAAACAACAAGGTGTTTTGATAATATATTTTGTATATCACGTTATATTATCTAGTTATAATTTAAAAGGATGTAAAAACAAATAATTAACAAATATAATTTATTCTAATTAAGGTAAATTAACGAGTATAACACTAAATCTAATTCCGTTTTAGCAAACGAATCCCTTCTCCCTTTCTCAAAAGACAATCCACAAATAGAGAATAGACCCACAAAATATCATCAGCCATATTTACCATCTACAGTTATCAGCAATGAAACAACACAGGTCAGCATGAATATTAACATGAATATTAACAGTATATATCTTTTTACTTTTTTATATATTTGTTGTCTCCTGATGCTTGAACCTTAATTCACTCCTTTTTCTTATTAATACAGTTCTATATCTTTTGTAAATCTGTACCTACCTACTCTTAAATCTTACTATTACCTTTCATCCAACCACGATCCATAATTATGTTCCACTCTGAATTAATTTCCTTCAACAAATTATTAAACAATTTCAAGATACATCTCTCTCCCAATATAACCTTTACTCAAAAATTTAGACGTTTTGCTATTACATTTCCTTCATAAACTATGTAACCTTCCTAATTCTATATATAGGTTTATTCCTATTCCCTGTCGTTGCCTAATTTTTTTTTTTTTTTTCGTCTATACATTCCCAGTTTAATTTATCATTTTGATAAGCAAGCTTCCTATTCCCTAGCAGTTGTCTGCTCCTTAAACCTTTTTCTAGCAATTGCCTGCTCCTTAAACCTTTTTCTAGAACTTTTCTGCTCCTTAAACCTTTTTCTAGAACTTTTCTGCTCCTTAAACCTTTTTTCTAGCAGTTGCCTGCTCCTTAAATCGTTTTTCTAGCAGTTGCCTGCTCCTTAAATCTTTCTTGATTTCAATCGTGTTTTACTTCTTCGTATCTTTTAGACTCGTAATTCATTTTTACTACTCTCCATTTAGTAGGTTTTCATTTCCCTTTTTACTCCTTCCTCTATTGTCCTTTCATTACAGGGTATCACATTCAAAATCATTAACGTCAATAAAAATAAATAATAAAAACCTTAAAAATACCCCTCCCCCCCTCCAAAAAAAATATATAAATCATTACCCCTACTTACATAAATATTTTACCTAATTGCATATCAATCAAATTTAACATCTTTACGAGCTTTTTTAGGATCACATGTGAAAGAAATGAGAGCTTCTATTCTTGTTCCACTGGTGACATGTTCAACAAAGTTTATGTTTTCGGAACCTGACGTGGAAGCTACTAGCCTTCCTGTAATAATAATAATAATAATAATAACTATATTTCTACACTTGAAGGTAATCCTTCAACGAATACAAGGAAAGACAAATTTAAGTCATTATTATTAGTAGCAATAGTAGTGCTACTACTACTACTACTACTATTATTATAGGATTTTTAAAGAAAGATGTAACTGCAGCAACAGAGCATGTCCTAGAGCATAAACTAGACAGATAATGATGAATTATTTCATAACAGAAAAAAATATAATATGAATAATGTTTAAAGAACTGATGTCAAGTTAAATTTCAGAAAGGTAAAGTCGTTCACTAAATGAGTAAAAGACTTAGATTAAGATGGTTTAATAATTGGATGGTGAAAAGAGTAAAAGAAACCAATAATAATAAAACTTTATTCCCACTTTAGACTACCAGAATAAAATAAAATCAAGAACTAACTGACTTTTTACTGAACTAAATCAAATGCTTAAGCATTTCTAACCTTACTCATTCTATATCACAAACACTAACAAGAGCCTAACTGTAAGTCATAAATATCAATGGAACAATGTTTGCATTTTATGAAGGTCAAAAATTTCGGCTTGTCAAAGTAGGAAAAAAAGAAAAAAAAACATAGAGGCTATTCATATAAAAGAATACTATTTAAAAAAATTGTATATACGATTTCTTACCAACTTTAGGTTCGACCGTTTTGTTAGAACTTTTGTCTACGTATACCAGCCTTCCTCCTTTAAAATGATAATTGAAATCCGTGAGGTATAAATGTGTTGTATAATCTGAAGAAGAATACTGAACCTGAAAACAAGTATAAAAATTTAGTACATCAAACGACCTCTGATATGCTGATTAATTTTCGGGTAAATATTATCTGCAACTACTGACTTGTAACTTGTAAGCATACTGAAATTTTAAGGTTTGTATATTTAAGTTGACAAAAATATTAAGAAAGATATTACTATGATAAAAACTAAAAATGAATTGCTTAAACATTAAGACACGAAAGTTAAATGAGAATGAAGGAAGTGAAACTTATGAGCATATTAAATAGATATTGAAGGATACAAGAAGAAACCTTAAATAATTTTTAACATTTCAAAAACTGAGAAAAAAATTAAAGAAATAGAAAATTTTTTATATTATAAGGAAGAATTCCTTGAGTAGAGCAACATTTAGACACAAAGAAACGAAGCAAGTAATTCAAATATGATGCAATTAGTGAACAATGAACACACTTAAAATATAGTTAGACTAAAAACAAATCATTAAAAGAAATAAAAATTTAGTTCAGAAATAAACTAGTGTGGGAAAGGAATTAAATTAGAAGTGGAACCCAAATAAAGGAATAAAAGAAAAATAATAGGCTAGAAAACCGAGTTAAAGGCACTGTTATCGGTTGGTTCCAATAAGAAGAGGATGGTTAGTGATAAAATGAAGCCACGATAAAAATTTTGGAATAAATTCCTTTACAAACTTCTCATTTCTGTTCCCAAGGGATTTTTTGGGGGTAAATAAAGAGAAAATAATCGTTCTTCAGTTACACGGTATAGTATTAGATTTCATAAAAGCCTGAACAATAGTCTCTTAATATACCAGCTGCAAGCAAGAAAGAATATAGTTTTAAAAATATTATTATTATTATTAGTATTATTATTATTATTATTATTATTATTATTATTATTATTATTATTATTAAAGAAATTCTATATGAGCTTTTGTTTTAATAAATTGTATACATTTCCCTTCCACGGATCTAAAAATTACTTTCTGTTCTAAGTTAATTTTCTTTAAAGATAAATTCTTGAGAATAAATTGCTAAATAAAATAAAATGAATGATTATATTTCTTTGCTAACGCGTTTCGCCCACAAACTTGGGACATCTTCAGAGCTTGAAATTATAGCAGTGAATGAATTTGCAAAACAAATTACAATAAAATAAATTAACATTATAATAATTTTGATAAAATATTTCAAATAATATTATGTTTAAAGGACATAACACTGAATTTTATGTTAATGTCTGGTCTATAGCTTTTAACGTAAGCCTCTGCAATTTTCAACTCCATTCGGTAAGTTTGTGGATGAAGAGCGTTATCAAAGAAATATAATCATTCGTTTCATTTTATTTGTAAATTAATCTCTCAAAATTATCTTAAAGAAAATTACAAAATAATTTTTAGATCAGTGAAAAGGGAAATGTATACAATTTATTTAAACAGAAGTTCATGTAAAATTTCTTTAATATTGCAAAATTAATCAGCTACTTCCAAACTTTTTTGCATAAGACTCCATGATAAAAATCTTCATAACAATAAACAAACTTTGGACTTTAAATTTTACGGATGAAGTCCAAAAGTTGAAAATGGCAGAAGCTTTTTTACATTAAAAGCTATAAACCCGACATTAACAAAAAATTCAATGTTTTGTCCCTTAAACTTAATAGCTAATGTTATTTGAAATATTTTATCAAAATATTATAATGTTAATTTATTTTATTGTAATTTGTTTATGTAAATTCATTCACTGCTATAATTCAAGCTCTGAAGATGTCCCAAGTTTGTGGACGAAACGCATTAGCAAAGAAATATAATCATTCATTTTATTTTATTTGTAAATTACTCTCAAGAATTATCTTCAAGAAAATTAATTTAGAACAGAAAGTAATTTTTAAATCCGTGGATGGGAAATGTACACATTTATTATTATTTAATAATATTCATTAGATGTAGTTTAATATACTAACTAAACCTTTCTTCATTCCAATAGAAAATATTAATCAAACCTTGTCTGCTTTTGGACTCCAGTAATTGTAATAAGAATTAGGATTTGCTGGACTAATTATCACAAAATAAGAAGGTTGACTTAAGTATATTGACGCTGCATTTATGTTAAAATGTTCTGCAACATTGCTTTTAATTTTATCCACAATATATCTGTAAAAAAAAAAAAAAAAAAAAAAAAAAAAATTAAATTCAAAACTACAAAGAGTAAAAAGAGTTGTAAAATAAATTTTACATAATTTTATTCATTTTTAGTAATTGTCACAAGGATTTTAATATGTAAAAAAAAATAAAAAAATAAAAAAATAAAAAAAAAAAAATTATAGCAATTAGGTAAAACTAAAAACGGATTTTGCGTCCTTGTTTAGCCGACGAACACACGCATACAAGTGCTTTATATATATATATATATATATATATATATATATATATATATATATATATATATATATATATATATATATATATATATATATATATATATATATATATATATATATATATATATATATATATATATATATATATATATATATATATATATATATATATATATATATATATATATATATATATATATATATATATATGCAATAATGTATTACATTGCGCTTGTTACCATCGAACCACAAATTTCCCTTACATGAAAGTACTTTTTAGTTTTGGCAAATGTTTATTTGTTTTCCTGACAAGATGGAGATATTGCACAAATTAATGAGATTAATGAGGTTGATAGCAACCTATGTCTTATTTCATCCAATTAGGATGATCTTGCCAGTGATGGGCATTTCATTCCTGGTGAGAGGATCTTCTACGTAAGAGGCACTTA
>SEYY01004459.1:20000-37500 GCA_009176605.1 Armadillidium nasatum
TAAGTATATTTTGTCTTTATATTTTCAGCAATATAAAAAAAATGCTTAGTTGGTGCTTATTATTACCTATATTTATTTTTCCTATCTATATATATTATCATAAATAATGATATATAGCTTACACAACAATTATTTCTAAAACAATTTGTATCATGTTATCCCTATTACACTTTAATATTTCCAACAATTTTTACTTGCCCTAAATTATCAACAGGATTCAAATGCCAAGTGTCTGGGATTAAACTATACATTTACTATACAATATTATTCATTTTGCTATTTGTGATTTAAAAGTGTGTGCTATTCTAACTTTATATGCGAACGGAATTTCCAACAATATATAATTTTAGCAATATCATCTTCTTTTATATTAATTGTTGCATTACCCCATAAACAGAAACGGTTCAAAATACATCTCATTCATATAATTTATAAGCAAGAGAACTACACTTTGCTTCTTATCTCCAACAACAAAGTAGTGTAAAAAAATTTGCTAGGTTTCCCACATTATTGGCAGAGTCTAAGCAATATACAAGAAAAACATGTAAATCTAAAAATTTATTAACATTAAAACTGATAAGTTTGCAATTTTCCCTGTAACTCATGGCGTATCAAACGGCCAAAGTTCATTTGTAAAAATATTCAAAATTTTTTTTTTTTTTTTTAGAAAATTTCACACTTTCACCACAAATGACAAAAGGAAAAAATAATGGGTCATATCAGAGCCAACCTGGTTCCACCCATTAATAAACATTGCAAGATCAGGAATTTTTTTTTTTATTTTCCGTTTTGTTCTGAGAGGTGATATATTCTTATACTAAAATGATAATATATTCTTTAATGTAGAAAGAAAGTATGCCTGAGTTTATGTCAGTTTTAATAAAAAACTAGTTTGATCAGTAACAATGTAATACATTGATGTTCGGTGTTTTGTAATTGCTCCACTTGTACGTGTTTTATCTCTAATAAAATTTATAAAGCTGTTTACCAAATGATTGGAATAAGAGTCTGCTTTTCCGTAATCTGGTCGGTTGAACTTTATTCGTTAGAAGTTAAAAGTATTGAGGGATGCATGAGAGCTTAACGAAATTTAATTAAATTTCTTGTCAGGGCTGAAAAGTAACAAGTGAATTTTAACAATAAAAAATATGCAAGGTTCCTCACGTCGGTTATTCTAATAAGAATTTTAATTACGAAATCCATTGGAAGTGGTTTGAGTCTATGGATAAGGGAAAAGATTTGGATGTAATTATCAGTAGTATTTTGAAAATATCAAAGCAGTTTTTGGAAGTCCGGAATAGAGCTAACAGAATATTAAGAAAAACAAGCCATATATTGATTTTAAAATTAAGGAGCTGATCAACAAGCTTTATAATGATTATCTTAAGACTATTGCGTACAGGTTTGGATTTTTTTTTTATCTAAGGAAGAACATTTAAAGCTGGAACAAGCACCTTATCATTGTAGGATTGAAAGTTCTGATTACGCTCTAAAAAACTCATTTGTAATACTGTCTGTTTGATGCGACTTTTTTTGTATAATCACACGAAATATTATTATATAAATCAAAACTGCAAGAATATTGAATAAAATAAAGTGTTGCAGTACAAAGGCAAAAAAAAATGTTGATGTAAATGCATTTTTTTAAAGGTTATCAACGTCACTCACGGGCAGAGCCCTATTCGAGGAATGTGACTCTTAGGCAGAGGAAATGGAGATATATATTATTTCAGACCAAGTTGTTAAGTGACACTGATTATTTTGGTTTTGGATAGGGAAACCCTGCTCCGGTACAGCCCAATCAATTATAATTTTGACCACCGGTGGGTGAGGTTTGGGATCCTTGATAGGCGGACCTTCTCTGTAGGAGTAATTTTGAGAGTATGTGATATTGTAAATGTTGGAATAGCGTGGAATGTTGTAAATGTTGTAAGATTAGCGTAATAATACACTTTGCAGTAAACTGTAACTAATTAATTAACTACAGAAAATCTACAAACGACAATTTTTTATGTCCGTTCAGGCAACTGGATCGAAGGTTCGAACTTCGATTTGAATAATTTGCAGTACACTCGCGAGAGCGAGGGGTGAACCTCGATCCCTTAAGCCAGAGAGAAAATAACTTAACTCACTGAGCTATCGTAAGTTACAGACATTATGTATGTATAATAGAATTGACTGCATACTGAATCGAAAGATATTCAATAAAAATATAGTAAAAGATCGATCGAGCGAAATATTCTGCTGGATGTTAGAATGCAGTTGTATAATATCACTTTATCAAATAACCTATGGACTTAAAATAATGAACCTTTCAACAGCAGGAGCTTGGAGTTTTAATGGCCTCATAAAAAGAGTCAACCATTATAGACCCTAATTATATTTTTACCATTTTTATTTCAAGATTTCCGAAATGGTACGATAGGGAAACTTTGCAAGACCATAGCAATGTTTCTACGCCTAGGGGCCTATTGATCATTGAGTGAGTTTTCTCTATATTCATCCCTTTCTTTAAATAATGATGGATTATACAATATAAATTGAGTTAAAAATAAATACTATTTCATCCTATGTCTGATGAAATAGAATGGATGACATTTGGCAAATTTAATTTTTTTCCTTTTTAGTTCTTAATTAACGAAAGTAAATAGATTAAATAAATAAATCAGATGTCTAAAATTGATTCGTAATGTTCTTGATAACTGTTATGGTTTATATTCAAGTATTAAATTAATAACTGGATTTTGCACCATCTTTCTTAAGGCTTATTTAAGCTTGCCATATTCTTTATTTTTATTTACTTATTTATTTTATTTTATTTTTTTTAATTCTGAGATATACGGAAGAAAGAAAAGTAATGTCTATAAATATTACGTTTATTGTGTTAATCTTACATTTTTTTGGAAATTTGAAGGGCAAATACTTATTATAAGTTTTTCACAGTTATGATGTTTAATTTAAATATTACATTAGGACTTTTCTTTTCATAGGAAACATGTTGAAATGTGTTGAAAAACTGTATGAAAAAATTCAAATTATGGGATTTATAGTGATTACAGTTTCCTCTTATTGTAATATTTGATATTTGGATTAGTTTTCAATTATCAATATAGTTTTGAGAGTAACGAAACTTAACCTCAATGGAACTTTTGTCAATTTTTATTTTAAGTGTATCAAAAGAAAATGAAAATTTTATTTTTGTAGTACAAAAATTTGAATTTTAGTAGTATATCATCCAAAAGAAAGTTTTTAAAATATTTAAATAAGAAAGAAAATAATTTTTAAAAAACTGATTGTCTTATTCATTATATAACAAATCTGTGGCAGACATCTCAAAGATAAATTGATAAATTTTATTAAATACTTCTGTTAATCTCTACTTTTTGCTAATATTATGAAGTCGAAGGGCTGTGATCCTTAATTCGAGGGCATAATTATTTTTTGACCATGTTGCCAGTGCCAACTAAGCTAAATTATTACTATGATATCAGTTGATAGATAATGAGAATTGTGAACATACACTTTAATTGTGGCTGAGATGAGGGTACTGACAGTAATGAATTAGAATTGTCTGTAAGAAGCACAGTAAGTGTACTCAACTATTACCCGACTACAAATGGTACCATTGCACATACATAAGCCGTTAGTTTAATGCTTAATTTTATGGAAGTCAAAGACCTCGTTATTTTGTGTTGGGTTGTAAATTCTGTGTTAGATAGCCTTTTTTTTGCGGTTATTAAAGTTAATTATTATTTATTTTCAAACTGTTTAAGCCCGATTTATTAGTAAAACCATAACTTAGATTAAATTACAAGGGCCCTATTAAATTATCTTATCACTTATTACCAAAGCTAACATGTAGTGTAGATCCCTAAGTTGTAGTGGAAAGAAAAGGAAGTTGGATAGGGATGTTGAAAGTAGGCTTATTAGCTCTATTATAGAGAAATGAAATCATTTACTTGGTTTAGGTAGACTATATGAGTTTGCTACAGATCTAAGTGAATTTAATAAATTTTGTTTAAAAAAAAAAAAAAGGTTTATTAATGATGCATAACAATTTCATGTAAATTTTGATTAATGAGAAAAGTTTTTTGGCTTTTGATTACTAAAAGTTAGTATTGTAGAATCATAGATGAATAATAAAGAATCAAGTAGGTTACCTCAAAGAAAACCCAGTTAGTGAGAATTTTAATCATACCAAATAATATAAATTGGAAATGTGTTCTAATATATATATATATATATATATATATATATATATATATATATATATATATATATATATATATATATATATATATATATATATATATATATATATATATATATATATATATATATATATATATATATATATATATATATATATATATATATATAATATATATATTCCAGTTGATTTTTTCTTAGGTTAATTATAAAAATAAGTTGGTCTAAAATCCTTTTTTTTTTTTTTTTTTTTTTTTTATTAATTAATTTAAATTTTTTAAACTAAAAATGCAAAAAAAAAAAAAATTTATAAAAATAATAATTATGTGATTTGAACAAAACAGTATACTTTATATTACAAGGTTGAAACTAATAATACATCGAATGAGATTGTTGCACTAGTATCATTACAAAAATGTTTAAAAATTATAGCTATTTTGGAACTAAAAAAAAAAAAAAAATTCAAAATTGTATGGAAAGCTATATGGTAAATATGGTTTTCAATATATATATATATATATATATATATATATATATATATATATATATATATATATATATATATATATATATATATATATATATATATATATATATATATATTGTTATGGACTGACTGGGGCCCTGGCCAACCCTGGCCCCAGCTAAAAATCAGGGAAAACTGGGGTTAAAATGGCAAATTATACTCATTAATGGTAGATTAAATCAAACAAAAATAAGAAAATTAAGATTTTTTTTTTTTTTTTTTTTTTTTTTTTTTTTTTTTTTTTTTTTTTGAACGCTCCTCTTCTACTAGTGAATGTTCATCTTTGTGTTTTGATTTTAGTTGCCTCCATAAATATTTGATTGAAAATTATTTATTTTGGGCACCCGAAGGTCCTCTTTTAATTTCCTGGCTGCAGATGTTACATTTAGGTACTTTGAGCCTATCCTGAAGCAGTGTAAAGTACTTCCATACTGCTGAAGCTGATCTTTTAACCATAATGACTTTAAGTATAAGCAAAATAATTTTGAAATGTAGCTAAATGATGCAAATTTAATATAAAGCAATAAAATAGCAGTGATATGTATAAATGCAGGTTATATTGATAATTTTATATCCTACATTTTTTCAAACTTTAACAGGGTATTATCAAAGTAAACCTGTTGAATCACTATTGTGAATCAGAAAAAAAAAAATTCATAAATTTTTGTAGTTTTTATAAACTTTTATTATACAAAATCTGTAATTTACTGAAATTTTTTCAGAGAAAATGCATATAATTATTAAATGAATGTTGGCTGTTCTACTCCTTATATATAATTAAATTAATCTCAGTTAAAATTTAATTTTCTTAACCTAAAATTTTGGTGCTTTTGATCTCTTTACAAATTTTAGGCAACAATGGCCAGAGACCTGTCTCCAGCCTCAGCAAATTTCCAGCCCTGGTCAGTCCCTATAAGCTGTTATATAAATTATATAATTTAATGGTTTTCTTTAATTTTATTTATTTCACTTAGCACTTGATATTGATCTTTAACATTGAATATTAAATTATTTATTTGTAAAAATATTTTATAGGAAGTAGTTTTGAGAATCCATAGGTAAAGTAAGATAATAAGAGGTAATATAAATCAGAAAGAGTGACCTTCAGTATAGTATTCCACATAGGCCACAATTGGCCTTTATGATGACAGATTATTTTAAAGCTGTCAAAACCTCAAATTATGTAAGAGGATGGAATCGTTGCCAGTTTTGCTCAAAATTTGAATTTAAATCTCCAAATGATTTTTTGAGGTAAGTCCATAAAAATTTTATTTTCTTATATTTTAAAATATAATTGCTATAATATATTTAAAAATATTTTTAAGTATATATTATTAATATTCATTTCAGGATCACTAATAATATTTCCAGTTCATAAGGTTTTTAACTATTCCCAATAAATAAAAATTATCTATTTAAGTAATTTGGATGAAGGAATAAAATAGGGTTGTAAGTTTGTTGAAGAGACTATATTAATAATATGCTTTTAATCACAATTCTGAATATTAATTTACAGTTTAAAAAAAAGGAGTAATTCATGCTTAATACTTTCAACTTGAACAAATGAGGTTTTTATTTTAAAGTTTAAGTCCAAAAATGAATGTAACCCTTATAAAACTTTTCAGACATTTGCGAGAAAATCATTGTACACAAGAGGGTGGAAGTTTTGTTTGTCTCTATGGCCAAAATGATGTGTGTACCTCTCTGCCATTGGAAGGTGTGAGTGACAAAGATTATGAAGAACATGTTGTTAAACATCATGCCTCTCTTATGGTTCCAAAAGGTAGCTTAGTATATATATATATATATATATATATATATATATATATATATATATATATATATATATATATATATATATATATATATATATATATATATATATATATATATATATATATATATATATATATATATATATATAGCTGCTGAGTTGGTTATACAATATCCAAAAACTGATTCTTCATTAATTTATTTATTTATTCATTTTTATTTATTTATTCATTTTTATTTATTTTTTTAGTATCCTACTCTCACTCTAAGCAGTGGTAGTACTTAATTATATGTAAAATATTGATAGAAGGCATTTATATCTTTGGAGGCTTCTAATTTAAAGAGGCCCATATGCTATAATTTATTTTACAAACCTGGAATTTAGGAGTATGAATAGCCATTCCTTTTACTCCAATGTTTATAATAGTTACAATAATTTTTTTTTTATTTTTTTTTTTGAAAAAAGGGTGTTCTGAAATAGAAGTTGAATAAATGAAAAAAAAATTTTACTCAGATGTAAGTTAGTTAAATTGCAGCATTATGATTTCTGGAGTGAAAATTTTAAGTTAGGAAAAAGCATGTAGGAGAATACTCTTCTTTCCCTTAATATTCTAATTATAGCAGTTGATTTAAAACATATTTATTTTTAGTTTCATCAGGTATGTCTGCTACAAAAGACACAAGGGAAAACCCTACCTTTGAGAAGTGGGGGGTTTATTCTTCGACACAGAATATTCCTTCTGTTTTAAATGATCCAAAAACTGGAATGAAGGTAATTTATATAACTATTTTATGCCCTAAGCATTGATATTATTATTATTATTATTATTATTATTATTATTATTATTATTATTATCATATTAATATAATTATTAATATTAATCTCAGATTTTAATTTGTAAAATTACACAATAAAATATTTAACTTTTCCAACTTTGGCAAGTTTCTTTTTATCCGAATTCCTTTTTCTTCAAAATGTTCTTCTCATTGTATTATCCGTGTCATAAACTTTTAATTAACTGCTTAATATCAGGTGTTTTAGAGAAGAGCAATAAGCACTTTTTATATAATTAATGCATTATCTTTTTCTTTATGATTTTTATTCCACCATTACGTATCTCTAATTTCAAATAACCCAAATTTTAAATGAATTTAAATGCAAAATCAAAAGTTTTCAAATATTTCGAAAAATTTTAATGTTTTATTGTTTCTTAATTGTACCTTGCTATTACCTCAGATTATGTTCCATATTGTTTTCTGTTCTTAATTTTTAAATTAACTTCACTAACTTGCTAATAATTGTTTTTGTCTCATTAAATATCCATCCTTTCATAAATCTTCAATCCCATAAAATAGCATTATCATATTTCAGTTAATTTATTTAAATACTTTTATCAAATAAGCATGTAATCGTATAAGTTATCATAATTTATTTAACTTTCGCATTTTATTATTATTTCATGAAATTATTCAAGATTCATATTGTAAAACTTTATCTCATATATTTGTTGCAGCTTTAAACATTTCTTCATGTTTTTTTTAAAAAAAATGGAACTGTATGTTATTATCTTATCTTTATTTTCATCACATATGTGAAAATAGCTTCAAGCTCACACTCATCTAATAACTACAAATATGTTTATAACTCCCCAACACTCTCACATTAGAATTTTCATTTGTTATAAACTATTAAATTTACCATTCATGTTAAACATATATACAGTAAATTTACTTATTCCATAACTATATTATTAGAGGCATGCGATTTAAACTCCTGAAATTTCTCAAACCACTTTTAAATTTAAGAAATTGTTTTTTTAATTTTAGAAATTTATAGAAATTTTTTTTTTATCTTATTCCTATTAATGTAATATTTGATGGTATTTCAGAGAGACTTTTTCACAAAAGTCTGGGGTGAATCATTTGTGGAATCAAAGGAAGTTTTACCTCACCCAGCACTCCCTGAAATCACTGTTCGCCATTTTGAATCGTATATTAGAAGATTAAGGAAACGGCAAAAGTTATTGAATCGCATTGCAAATAAAGAAGCTTCCAAAGCAGAGTCTTGCTCAGATTCTATTATTAATATCTCTTCAAATTCAGGGTAAACTTTCTGTTTAATATACTTTGGAAACTATTTTTTAATATTTGATTAATTTTTGTAGTTAATTATAATATTTATATCCATTAATAACTCTGTAGCTTCATAGTAAAATAGTTATATTTGCATATGATTTTGTATAGTTTTTTTTCTCATTTTTCTTGATATATTTTTTAATTTTAAATGGTTTCTTTTTATACTTCTTTATATTTTTATTAGTTTTTTAAATTTATTAGAACATTATTAGTTCCATATATATACACCTAACACCTTTCAGAACGTGAAGTGGTGCCATCTCTTTTTCTATCATCATCTTTTAACTTACAAGACCCGACGACCTTCTATTCGGTATTTACTCATATAACGTCATCGGGAATAAGTAAAAGAAATGCAAAACCTCTTCAGGAAAAAGTATACAAATTTATTTTTTTTTTTTTCAAATATACTAAATAATTTTGTTATATTCGAAATAATTGATATTCCTTTTTTATTTTAAGTACTTTTAAAAATTATATCAGCAAATTTTATTGAAAAAATTTGTTTTCTTAAAATACTTTAACAAAATATTCACATTTTTCAAGTTTTTTTTTTTTTTTTGTTTTTTCTTTTTTGCACGTTTTATTACCTGAGTTATATTCTTTTTAGTTATTTCATTATCTCGAAATCATTGAATCTGATATGAGTCGCCAAATTGCAAGGAAGAGCTCAGCTTTCTTTGATACAATGATGTACTTAAACGCCCAAATGGAACAACTAAAATTAAATCATAAAGCTGTACTAACTTTGCGGTAAGACCTAAAATGAATTTTTAAGACAGTTTGATTGTATAGTTTATTTATATTGATTTGTTTTTAAATATATCTAAGAAGTTGTGTGTAGAATATTAGAAATTATTTTGATTCATTTTCTGTACAAAATTTATTTTTGTATTTTATAGAAATGGTATCTCAAACT
The DNA here is from genome assembly GCA_009176605.1 of Armadillidium nasatum. NCBI lineage: Eukaryota > Metazoa > Arthropoda > Malacostraca > Isopoda > Armadillidiidae > Armadillidium > Armadillidium nasatum. The sequence continues at coordinate 29,564 of SEYY01004459.1, forward strand.
TGAAAGATGAAGTAGTTTTGAAACCTATGAATATATTGTCTTTGCCAAGGAAAAAGGGAAATATTTTATCAGCAATGAAAAAGGTATTTAATGGAATAAGACAAATAAAATTCATACACCTGCATCATCAATAGGAACTATTAAAATTTATTTATTTTTTTATTTTTTTTTTTTTTTTAAATAAAAAGTTTGCACCTTTCGGGCATTGTCCTATTCAAGGAGGGGAAACTTTCCAGGTAGTTTCTTCCTAGGATTCGCTTGAGGGATCGAACCAGAACCAGCGCCTTCACGCACGGTAGACATATTGTTGAATAAAAATTTGGATTTAGATACTAGAGTACAAAATTTCTTACATTCTATTTACTTAAAACTATTTGTAAATATGTTTATTTTTAGTTGGAAAATATGCGAACAGTCAGGGAAGTTCAGTCGACAATACAGTTACAACTTGCTCATCAAGAGTACGCTTCTGCCTTAGATCTTATATCAACTACTCAGGACCTTCTCTCCTCTGAGTTAAGCGCAATTAAAGGATTGAGGTGAGGGCTTCAAAAATAAATAAAGAATTTGTATTTTTATGAAAATGAAAACGTACATGATGCTAAATTAAAAATTAATTACTATTTTTATTCATTAACCATCTTTTACAATTGTTGAAATAAAGTCAACTCATATGAAAACTCCTAATATATGTGGGTCAATATTTTCATAGGCATTTGAGTAGTGAGCTACAAGAACATGAGAAATTAATTGAGAAAATGATTGCGGCTGAATTCAACAAATATATTGCCGATGACCTCAATCGGCCTCTTAGTGACCTGAAGGATCTTTTAGACGAGGTAATTTTGGTCTTTATTTCTTGAATTAGAGAGTTTTGAGTCTTCTTAATAAACTTAACTTTTTGATATATTTTAATTACATTTCAGGATCTGTTTATTGGAATTATATTCGCCATATTAAGGTTACCAAAGTTCGATTTTATGGAGTGTCTTAAAAATGAAGTCAATGCAGCTGTTAACGCAACTTTAAAGCAGGTTAGTAAATTTCTATTAAGCTTTGAAAAAAAAGGAAATAGGCATGGTATAATATTGCTGTTTACCCTACGTTTGTACAACATAACTTTGTAGAATTACTTAAATTTCAAAATTTAATTGTTTGGACATTATTTTACGGTGATACTTTAAAAGTTTTTTTTTTTATTTCCCATTTATTTATTTATTTTTACTACTTTTATTTGTACTCTGGTGAGAGAGCGGCGTAGCGAAGGTCACGGGTTCTACCCCTAGAGAGAAACTCTAGAGAAGTTATCTTCGATAAAGAGCAAAAGCCGTTTATCGAGCTGTGAGCTTTAAAAAAAAAAAACAGTAAATAAATGAAAGAATTATTCCATTTTAAGTTTTAATGTAGGTTGTTGCTGAAGCTGTCAGTAGATCAGAAGTTGACTTGGAAACTACAAGTGTGGCTGATCAAGCGAGAGCGCTTAATGTTCCAGAATGGTTGATTCTACTTGGAGATGTCACAAACAGTCTACGAGTTATCATACAACGAGTTAAAGTAACTTTTTTCTTTTTGTTTATTTAAATTCAATTCTTAGCATTCACATTGCTTTAGAAAAACATTTTTTTCTATTATTTATTATTGCTATTATTTTTATTATTATTAAAACATGACCTTAGTCAATTGAAGTAGATGGTAGAAGTCGTGCCTCCAAGAGGCTTTGATATATATATATATATATATATATATATATATATATATATATATATATATATATATATATATATATATATATATATATATATATATATATATATATATATATATATATATATATATCCTGCCGTATGTAAAATCTCCTTATTCCCCATCTTCAAAAGCAGTATTACTTGTCAAAGCATTTATTATTATTATTATTATTATTATTATTATTATTATTATTATTATTATTATATTTGTTATTGTATTTAAAGAAACTTTAAAATAAAGTCAGTTTGATCCATCGTATAAATTATTATAGTAAATGTTAATAAGAGCAGAGTACAAATAATTATTTATGTAAATAAAATTTTGAATGTACAAGATGATTGTTAAGAAGATACATGATACATATAAACTTTTAAGTATTAATTTACATATAAAAGAATTTTTTTTAATATCCCTTTAAAATATTTTCTCTTTTAAGGCTATGGTTGATGTAATGACTCAGGCAGTGGAAACTAGCTCAGGTCGGTCAGCTTCAGCAAGCGATGGTATTCAAGCTGCTTCCATCGTAACAATGTAAGTTTCAGTTTAAAATGAATGTTGATTCGAATATAATCTTAATATAATGTAAACATCATCTTTTGACCAATTACGGTAACAGAATGTCTGTGAAGATATTTTACAGCGTGCGAACTCTTTCATATTTTAACCATTACAAAATAGACCAGTGTATCTAGCTACTTCTGTTCTTTTTGAACACTAAAATTAGTAGGATTATGTTTGAATAATATTCATTTCTAGAGAAAGCATGGACAATCTTTTATGCAGTGCTGGTTTTATTAGATATTTTGCATTACAGATTGGACTATATATATATATATATATATATATATATATATATATATATATATATATATATATATATATATATATATATATATATATATATATATATATATATATATATATATAATATATATATATATATATATATATATGACAAAAAAAAAAATTCAAATATATTTTTGTCCGAAAATTAAAGTAAAAAGTTATGTTACCATGAAATATTGCTTGTCATACAAAATCACAAAAGTAGGAGTGGGAGATTTACATGTCTATTCTAAAGTGTCAAACTCGATCTTACATGTTTAGAAATTTAGTACTTTATAACTAGTACATGTGAACAATTCTTTCTGAAATGTTTTTTCTCGATAAAAATAAAGTCCTTTAACATATGCTGCATATATATATATATATATATATATATATATATATATATATATATATATATATATATATATATATATATATATATATATATATATATATATATATATATATATATATATATATATATATATAATATATATATATATGTGTGTGTGTGTGTAATTTCACTATGGTTTATAGTGTTTTACTATGTATTAAAGGGGTGCAGTGGAAGTGACAGAATCTATATTAGATGAGGCGGCATATACCAAAGCTTTGTCAGGGCTTCAAGAAACATTGTGCGGGGCCTGTGATTTTGCACATGACAGGTGTGCAAAGTTGCTTCATGCCAGGTATGTGTTATAAAATAGGACTGCTAAGACTGAGAAGTAAAAGGATTAATAGATTTAATACATTTTCTTAATAGAAAGACTTTGTCTTTCTAATACCAAGAAAAGTTAAATTACTTTTAAAATATATTCATGAGTTAGAACTTTTTCCAGATTTCTTCACTTTTGTTTTTTGTAAATAAAATAATATAATTTTATTTTTCTGAAACTTTTATTTTCTTTAATATATATATATATATATATATATATATATATATATATATATATATATATATATATATATATATATATATATATATATATATATATATATATATATATATATATATACTTGGATTGTTTTAAAAAAAAAGGACTTCATATTAATTATAATTCTGGTCCATTGAGATAGAACTTTTTAACTTGACTACTAAGGGCAAAGAATTCCCTATTTGCCAAGTTCTCCTACGAATGGCTGCAGGCAGAAGTATGAATAATATTTTTAAGCTAACATCACTGCTGCATGCGTTAATATATATATTATATATATATATATATATATATATATATATATATATATATATATATATATATATATATATATATATATATATATATATATATATATATATTTATATATATATATTTATATTATTTATAATCTTGATACTTTATTCTAATTTATTTTATATAAAATATGTGGATAGATGCATATTGAGAGGTTAAGAAAAGGTTTGTGCAATAAACATTTGTTTTGTAGATCACGTGATCAGGGTCTTGACAAAATGAGCGCAAATGAGTTTCTTAATTTATCTGGAATCATTGAATCTTTTGTTGAAGATACTCACAAAATATCAGGAAGAAAAAGTTCTCCATTTAGAATGGGATTGCAAGGACAAGTACGATAAATTTAGTTTTTCTTAAAATTTTCTTTAATTTCTTGGATTTTTCTAAATGCTGAATAGAGAAGTAGATACATCTTAATAATATGCACAATTATAAATAATTTGATCATTTAGTAGTATCATATTAAGAGTTTACTACATTTCACTATCTCATATTTAAGTGCAAGAATTCAGAGTGTATTACTATTTATACAATGAAATGAAAAAGTAATCTCTTTCTGTTAGTTTTGCTCAATCACATTGCTTTTATTTATTAATTTTTTTATTTTTGTTTTTTAGGCGACACGTTTTGTGAGTCGTTTCCATGAGGAGCGGGACGCTCGCTTGAATGCTAATCTTAAAAACGAGAGGTGGAAAGCAGTGTCAGTTCCATCTGATGTGCAGCTACTCTTAGATCACATTTCCACAACAGGTAAAATTATTATTATTATTTGTAGTTGTATAATTTTCTTATAATAGTCTTAAATGCCGTCGAAATGATACTACTTACAGAGTACAGGGTTCTGAATTTCCAGTACATATTACTTTTAATCAGCCTCTTATCTACATTCGAAGAGTGTAGATGATAAATCTAATAACTGAGAAGAAATTTTGACAGTATTTTAATTTTTAGCATTTATTATATTTGTGTGCATATACTTCTCTCATTGAAAATCGATATATATATATATATATATATATATATATATATATATATATATATATATATATATATATATATATATATATATATATATATATATATATATATATATCAGGATTACTTCAATTTCCCCCGGTGCAATCCCAGTGTAATACATCTGTTCCAAATGGCCCATCTATTTCTAATGAATTGACGGCTAGTTCTTCTACTAGCTCTTTGGTTAGTTTATCGAATGGTATGAGTGAACAAGGTTCTTCCTTGAAAGGAGTGAAGATATTTGGAGAAGAATATGTTATTGTTGGCGTTTGTGTTGTTGTTGTTAGAGTCATCGTCGAGTATGCAGAATGTGCGTTGACACTTCGATTAGCTGCACAGCAACTTTTAACCAGACTTATTGATTTACTCCGAAAATTCAATGCTGACACTTGTAGGTTTGTATGTTTTGCCGTTTTAAAGTTTGTCAGCTAATTTTCTTCCCAAAATAAGTACGGTATGTTGATTATAATTCACTGTTTTAAATATAAGAAGGCGAAAGTTATGGATTTTTTTTCTCCAGATTGTTAATTGATGCTGGAGCTGTATTTTTAGGTTTGAAAACAATTTCCATTAAACATTTGGCTCTTGGAATGAGGTCACTCCAGTTGTTGCTAACAATTATACCAAAACTTACTCACCATTTTTCAGATATTTTAGGTCTTCCTTCTGTTGAAAAGCATATTGATCAAGTAAGTTAATAAGAATTTTTCTTAATTAGATTTTATGCAGTGCAATGTAAATTACTATTTAATTTTATAAAAAATGCTTCGAAAGAAATTTTCGCACATTTTATTCCTTAAAATAATTTATAAAATGTTATTTTTCACTCAATTTTCTTTTATGACCAGAAAACCCGAGATGTTGCTTCAGGTTCCCATCATTCATATAAATAAATAAATTTAAAAAAAAAAAAAAAAAAAAAGCTTTCTATAACAAAATTTAATTAATGTTTTGTTAGCGTCATTCTCAACATTATTATATGAAAACATTTTCTGTTGCTTTAGTTAACAAGAGAATATGAAGATCACTGTGAAGCTATAGAAAAGAAAATTGTTAACGTTATGAGCGATTCGATAGAAAAGCATTTGGTGTTATGGGAAGCACGCTCACCTGTCCCGTCACAAGCTTTTAATAATATATTAAAACTTTTAACTAAACTCTATGATGCTATTGCAGGAATTTTGCCTACGAGAGAGGTACGTTTCCCTATCTAATGTATTCTTTTCTATCATGATTTAAATTTTGTCTTAATTCGGTACTTTATAATATTGTTTTTCTAATTATTTTTTGAAATTGTAAAAGACCTCTCTTCTACTTCAAATCTCCTTTTAGGACATACTTTTATATTATTTATTTTACTTAAAAATCTGTTTGATATAGCCTTTTATTTTTACTTGTAACTTCAGTCAAATTTATTTCATAAGAGCATCCACTGCTTTAATTTATTTAGGTATTCTTTAGTAAATATTTAATAGTAAGATACCTCACGCACTCGTTTAGTTTTAATTTTTTAAATCCTTAGGTTCAAGTTTTGTTTGAGAAATTAACAGCAGCCCTGAAGGTCCAGATGAAATTCCATTTAAAGCGTCTGGGAGTGTCTCCAGTTGGACCACAGTGCTGGTAAGAGAGAATTTTATTTGCTTAGTATATTTTTACTTTAAAATGGTAAGTTTCCACGTATTTTAAATTTTTTTAATTGTTTTAATTTAAATTTGCATCTTGCTTTAATAAATTTATTTTCAAGATTTCTAGTTTGTGCGCTAATAATATATTCTAGGGTGACACTTTAAACCATAGAGATGTTAATGCATGTGTTTATAAATGTGTGTAAGGAAATGCAGTCGAAATTATTAGCAAATGTTAACTGAACTACAGTAACGAGATATTCTGTAAAAGAGGAAGAGGAAAGGATTATGATTCATGAATGGAAGCAGTGAAGTGTTGAATTTTAATGTACATGATTATTTTTGTCATTCTGTAAAAGTTTACAGGATTTTTAACATAAAATTATGTGAGATAGCAACTTCATTTTACAGGCATACCTTCAGAAATAGCCTATGAGCATATATAGAGAATATTTAACTTTTTTGTATCGCTTTGTATTGGTGCGATAATTAACAAAATAAGATAAACTTGAATAGGGTGCCAAGATGTTAAATCTTCAATTATGTATGACAGGAAAAAAATAACTAAAACTAAGTTTAGAAAATGATGATAAAAGCTTGAATTTATGCCTTTTAAACTATTGTATAATATATATATATATATATATATATATATATATATATATATATATATATATATATATATATATATATATATATATATATATATAATATATATATATATATATATATATATATATATATATATATATATATATATATATATATATATATATATAATCGGAAAGATATTTTTGTTTGATTGAGTAACGTAACGGATTAGAAAATGTAGTGCAAAATTAAAATTAAAATGAAGCTCAAAGAGAAGTGAATATTAAATATAAAACAAAAAGACGAGTAAGAGTAAATGAACTAAATAGCTTCAAAATTGAAATAAACAATGCAGTAATTATTAAGTAGAAAATAATACGTCAAATACTGTAAATATATTGCTATTAATTTACCCTTTTTCTTTTCTTATTGTTAGGGTGGTAATGAGTGAATTAACTTTCTATTTCAACCATATCACCACCCTCGGTGTGACCCTTAAAGAATCACAGGAGGAGTTTTTGAGTCACCTTTGGAAATTTGATGCGAGTTAATATTAAAGTATTTAGTTAAAAAAAAAAAAATTATATTCTTTCGAAAGGTTTAGGAACTGTTTTTATGTATAATTATATTTATTTTTTACATTTACTCGAAACTATAGTAGATATTTATTATTATAAAATATTTAAAGCAAAATGTGAAATGATGCAACAATGGTTACGCATCTTATAATATATATATATATATATATATATATATATATATATATATATATATATATATATATATATATATATATATATATATATATATATATATATATATATATATATATATATATATATATATATATATATATATATGGTTGTATGTGTGATATATTTAATGTGTAATATTATTA
>SEYY01004459.1:42500-57500 GCA_009176605.1 Armadillidium nasatum
ATTCATACATTCATGGCCAGAATGTAACCAGATAGTAAGTCGATGCTTTACTTTACATTAAAGGTTAACTGGTATCAATGCATCCCTATCTTTATATATATTATATATATATATATATATATATATATATATATATATATATATATATATATATATATATATATATATATATATATATATATATATATATATATATATATATATATATATATATATATATATATATATATATATATTGAAGTTTTTAAACGTTTTATTTTAATAATTTTAAGTAGTTAATGAACAAGTCTTTTATATTTAAGTTGTTGAAAAATGTAACGTTATGATTTAGTTTTAATATAATGAATTTGTTTTTATATATAATAGCTTTGTGAATTTTAGGTTAAGAACACATTTTAAAGGGTGTATTGCTTGACATATTGAGATAACTTTTTCAAGATGTTTACTTTGAGAACTTTTCTTGTATGACCTCCATCAGAATATTATCTGAATTCAGACTATACCAGCAGCACTGTACAGATATAATGAGCTATCATATATCGTCTACAGTGGTGGAAATTTTATCTTATTTCATGATCGCCTAATTTACATACATATTTATTAGGAAATTCAATTGTTAATTATTTTCAACTTTTAATCGAAATAAAGGAAAACTTCACAGCCACACAAATTGTATCAAGGAATAAAATGCAAGATTTGCGTTTCTCTTTCACAAGTACTTACAAGTCTGTAATTATACTAAACATTATGATCCACTGTGAATCAAGGTTTTCATATTCCTAACAAACAGTACAATCTTCTTTACTTTCTTTTATACCAACGTAATGTGCAACCTATTTAGATACAGATTTAAATAACAAACATTCCTATATAAACTTGCTGAAAAATGGTTGTGATTAAAAATATATATATATATATATATATATATATATATATATATATATATATATATATATATATATATATATATATATATATATATATATATATATATATATATAGGCCTATAAAAACATCAAAAATTCTATTAGGGATCAAATTATTTTAATAAATATATATGCTATTGTTTGTATTGTTATTAATTAAATCCTGTCTTCTTTAAAAAAAAAAAATTAGACATAAAGATCAAAATCTATCCTGGAAGAAAGATACCAGGGTCCACTTTGCTCTGATGTTTTTCTTACATAAACCCCTTTTTTAAAATAATCCGACTCTTTCCACTTGATCATTTGTTGAGTTGTGAAAGGGCCATGTGTCTTTGCTTCATCGTTGTTTTCCCATTTAAATTCCCATTTTACTTCATCTATAGATAAACAATAAATAATAAAAATACTTTTTAACTGTATTAAATAATAATTATTTCGAAGATGTATTTGAACAGTAACTACGGTGGTCTAGTTTTGAAGTTAAGAGTGTACTTACCGAAAGTATCTTTTTTCTCACTATTTTCCGATTCTTTATCTTTATCAGCTGAAGCATTTTGAGAATCTTTAGTAGCAGATGTCACATCATCAGAAAACATATCCATCGAAGGTTCGGAGGTAACCGGTTTGCGAAAACGTTCAATCTACAATAAGAAAATATCACTTTTACGTGAGAAAGCGTCAACTTTGCAAATTAAATGCTAAAAGAGGCTTCAAGAATCTATTATTATATCGTGCATACTCTAATACTAAAAGAAATTTACGCGACATTATTATTTTACTATAATAACAATATTGCCGAATGACTTTAATATTATAGTGTACTGATATTTGAGATATTAACAGGAGAAAAAAAAACAAGGAATTCGTAAATATTATGCGGCATAAATTTTATTAAATAAGAAGAATGCAAATAAAAATTTATTAAAAAAGTTAAAGGAAGATTATCAAAACTGTCAAGTATTTATACTCTAAAAACTATGTATGAATATGGGATACACAACCAGATTCTCACCCATAATTGTGTAACTCTCTACAACAGTTCCAAAGTTAAATAATTCTTTTAAATTTTAAAAGAAAGCGATGATAAAATTTTTAATACTAATAAAATTACAATATATTGCACAATGAAAGAAGTATAATAAAATTTTGATTTTTGTAAACGCTTTATTCAAATACTGGGTAACAAAAAACATTGAAAGAGTATCTATATTTAAAAAATCAAGGCTGTATTTCACGATAATTTTGCAATTTCAAAAATAGATAGATACTCCAATGAATATTATAGTACAATGAGAACAGGCTGACTGTTAAGAAAAATTTAAAAAAAAAACGAAAAAAAATATTAGTGAGGAAATAAAATGGTCATAAACTCAATATGATAAAATATCATTCCTAATTTAATTATGTACTTACAGTTTTTACAACTAAAAATTGTCAGTAGTAAACATTAGAACAAAATACATTTAATAAAAGTATCTCAATATATCGGAGAAAGTTAGATTTAGATTTCTTATTCTTAAAAATATTGCTTGGTAGTTACTCTAATTTGTTTTAATGTGTATTTTTAATAGTATTATGAATATTATGAAAACAATAGATACAATGAAACAATAATTAAAAGAATCGATAATTGATTTATGCCGATAGCTGACGCAAGAGTGTGTGTATAATAATTCTTTAAGTTAAAAAATTTTTAAATATACTTTGGCTTACCTTCAATTTAATCATTTCGTATGTCTCCTGATAAATGTCCATATTTCCTTTAAGGATTACTTTATTTATCAATTCTGTGAGTTTTAAGAACTCCTCCATATTTCCTCCGTTCTCGGATGGCAATTTTCCTTGCTTCTTAAGCTTCCATCTTTCGGCAGAAGTAAGACGTTTTGTATTTCCACTCAGTCTCTTTTTAAGAAGAAATAGGAGAACATACGACAAATGTAAACAATTTGCCTCTATTGAAAAATAACGTACAAACTAAAATTACTAACTAAAAACAACAGAATTTATACATTTTACTGATTAACATAAATCTACACTTTCAAATAAATTATGTTTTCAAGTACAAATCTATTTAATAGCTGAAGCAACCTGGAAAATAATCATAATGAATAATATCAAAGAGCTTTCAATGTTGTAATAACTTTAGGAGCTACTTAAGAATGGAAACTGCCACAATTTCGCTATTTCTACATAATATACAACAAATTGAAATTACACGGATTAGCAGTTGACAACCTAAAAAAAAAAAAAACTATATAGTTCCCATGACTGGCAAGATATCTAAGCCTAAACTTTTTCCTAACAGGATAAAGTCCAACAAGAACAGTACGGAAATAGATATAAACAATTATGATTAAGAATGAAAAGCAATTAATATAAAGTAATGGATAAAATCACAAAACAAGAAGTTGATTCGCTTATGACCCTCTGCAGAAGTTGCCTGTTAAAATTGCTAAAGCATTAGATGGTATTTGATTTGAGAATTTTTAAAATTACCTTCTAAACACAAATTCGATTTTATGATTCCACCAGCGTTTTGAAGAAATTAAATTAGTACTTTCTAAAATAGTAAACGCCTCATAAAGTTATACGCAAGCGTGGGTATGTATATATCTGCTAATTACTGCTTGTTAAAAATTCTCCATTAAACAAAAACTATTAGCTCTGTGAACAATTTATTCGAAAAATTATTTCTATACTTGCTAACCCATTTCCGATGTACCTACGGTAGTCTTCGCTTTAATTTTATGCTCGAATGTAAAATGTTTAAAATTCTGAAAAGCAAATACATTAAGCACTTGCTTAAATTAACGTAGGAGTCAAAATTATGATACGAATACAAAATGAATATTATTTTTTTAAAAATAACTGGTATCTCTATGAATCTACAGAAGTCAACGCTATGAATGTTTAATTATACAGTTAATTTTCCATCTTCATTACTTTTTTCATTATTTCGTATGTTCTTCGCAAATTTACTTAAGGTATGCATGACACACCTTCGGTGGGTAAATAATTTCCACAATACAACCATATATATATATATATATATATATATATATATATATATATATATATATATATATATATATATATATATATATATATATATATATATATATATATATATATATATATATATATATATATATATATATTATATATATATATATATATATATATATATATACCAATAATAGAAAATTAGAAGTTAAAAAGTTAAAAGTCTATCTAATAAGAAAAGAGTGAATTTTAACAATACGACCAAAATAATTTGGATAATAAAATAAATAATAAACGGTATTGAAGATATAAATATAGAGCAGATTTTAAAAATTAACTCAATTTCCAGCTTATTACATATATATACTAATGTTAATTATTAATGCTGTTGATTTGCTTGGAAAAAATCTCTTTAGTGAAAGTGAAAACAAAATTGACCACCTTAATTCTACTACAAGAATGCTAAATAGACAGAAGAAAATGAATGAAAGATCGTATGCGCATAAGATTAATATTTTTCTCCACAATAAACATGAAAATGTACAACAGTTTCAATACTGTACCTTTAGCGATTTTGAGATACTTTCCCCTTCTCTGAGAAAAGGAAATATTTCCTCATATATTTCAATTAACGATTCTTTTTCTTGATGAGACTGAATAGGCGTAAGGCTACTCTCGTCACCTGAATCACTCTCTGGCGTCTGAACCATATTTTTTTACAGCATCACCTTCATTTTTTATCTGATGAGTTAATAAAAGATAAACTAAGATTTATAATTTGAAATATATATATATATATATATATATATATATATATATATATATATATATATATATATATATATATAATATATATATATATATATATATATATATATATATATATATATATATATATATATATATATATATATATATATATATATATATATTCACAAAATAGGTTCATGAGCCTGTCAATGGGACAAGCATATGTTTCTATCTTCTCCTGTCGTCCGGAGAAAGAAATTCTTTCACCAATTTCTTATTACAATGGAGGCATCTGATGTCCTCCTCAGAGAATCTTTCAATAAGACCCTCCGCCTCTTTTAAGGCTTTTTTTCCCCCCAGCTGTCTCCACTCTCACTTTCTCTTGGCCACTCTTTCCTCCTCCATCTTCTCCAAGTGTCTCCTATCATCTAAATTTAGCTGCATCTACTTTATTTATGATAAGTTTGCTCCTAAACAAACTCTGATTCTTTAGTTTCTCTTTCTCTTCTGGGCTTCTCAACTACAGCTCTCAATATGTTCATCTCCTGACATTTGGATTCTATTCTCCACCTTTACTGTCATGCTCCAAGTTTCTGCCATTAGAGCAGTACAAGTGTTAGATAACTTAGATTACATTAAAAGATTTTCTTAACCTCTATTCTCATCTGTTTGTCTGACTGTTCTGCCATACATTCAATCCTAATTGTAATCCCTTCTGCATTTCATCCTTTTCTTCCGAATATACCTTGCAAATATATATATCTCCACATACTTAACTTCACTCCCAATAACCCCGACCGTCAATTCTTCTTCTTCTACTTTGCACATTTTCATCAATATCTTCTCTACACTTACAGACAGTCAAAGCCCACTGAGATTCCAATAATTCCCACTTAAAAAAAAATAAAAACTTAATTAATTTGAGCAATAAAGCAAAGTAAATTATTCAGATTAGATTTTGAGAAATAGTTCCACCAAGTCAGCAACATTTAACAGTTACTGTAAACTATATATATATATATATATTATATATATATATATATATATATATATATATATATATATATATATATATATATATATATATATATATATATATATATATATATATATATATATATTAATTATATATAATATATATATATATATATATATATATATATATATATATATATATATATATATATATATATATATATATATATATATATATATATATATATATATATATATATATATATATAATATCTGATTCTGTTGTAGACCTATTCAGTGGGAGGAGGCCTACCCAAAGTAATATATCAATTCAAAGTCTATTACAACCTCATATATACCTTAACCCAGTCTATATTATCAAGCCATGCATCCTTTAACTGTTCTCCTTCTTTCTTGAAATGGTAAAATCCATCTTTGTCAAAATGTCCTTCTTCCATCTCTTCTTTCATATTAAATGGAGTAATTTTTGTTTCCCCTTCCATGTCAATAGTTGCATCTTCCTGCCCTGTAGTAAGTAAAAAAGTTATCTAAGTTAATATATTAATAGTCTATAAAACAAGAAACATGATACAGCTTTTATAATTTAACTGATGAAAATCATCTCATATTAGTTCAACATTGCTTCGCTTAATGGTTTAATGATATACAATTCGTGACGATATCATAATAGTTACTCTTAAAAACTTTTAATTATGGAGTAAGAATTTGGCAAGATACTGTATTTAAAGCAAAGTAAGATTTTATATTTAAAAACATTATACAATATGTACATACCATCAATATCCTCATCTTTAAGTATATCATATTTCTTCTGCTGAGCTTTCAAAATTTCATCTTCATCTTCCTCATCTGAGTCTAAAGTATGTTTTTTCACATGCGTTCCTTTAACATCATCATCTTTTGAATATTTTACTTTTTTACTTGGAACATAATCTTCATCATCATCATATTTATAACCTCCTGGCTGAGCTTTTTTGTGCATTATTGATTAATTTGATAATTTCAATTATTATTCTTATTTTATAAATTTTAATTATATTTATAATTTAAATGCTGCAATTATATATATATATATATATATATATATATATATATATATATATATATATATATATATATATATATATATATATATATATATATATATATATATATTTTTTTTATTTTTTTTTTTTTTTTTTTTTTTTTTTTTTTTTTTTTACAATTAAAATTTAATAATATATTTTAAAAATTTTTATTATTTAACTTAATTTAAAAATTTCATTATAAGAAAAAATTAAATTGACTTTTCTTTATTCTTTATTCAAATGTGCAAATACATGTAATTTTAATATATAGTATAATACAAGGTGTCCTGCTAACTCTCAGCAACTGATATATGTTTATAAATATCAAATTAGTGGTCATGACTCAAAATTGTGTTGACATCACAACAAATATTAGAAACGATCACCAATAGCATCAAGGTATGCCTACATTAACTTCTTCATGAAATACAAATTTTTTTGTTAAAATGCAGTTTATATCTCTTACCTGACATTTAGTTATTATTCAAAATATAAACCAGAAATGCAGTGCATATTAAAAAAAAAACTTTAAATTTAGAGAAAAATCATATTCAATAAATTTAAAATTGGTTAAAGTATTAAAAATCCTGTTATAGAATGATATAATTAGGCCAACTATATCCAAATGTTCCTACGCCTTAAAGCGATATAGGCAGAGAACAACATCACAAAAAAATATCAGTTTTAACGTAATTCGTAAGAGAAAGTGTTGCTAGATATTTGAAATACTTAAAAAATACATTTTAGCATCTTTTCATTTTACTTTTTTTTATTTAGGTTAAGCCTATTTGCTAGCAGTTTGTGTACGTTCATCCTTCAAGTCAAGGTTAGGTTGTCAAACTAGTTTGTTAGATTAGTAGCGATATTTTTTCCAATTACCTTCCTCTGCACAATATCAAAGTTGCAGATCATAGCCAAGCTTTATGATGTTCGAAATCTATTTTTACTACCTTTAAGTAGATTTTAATTTACCAAATTTGATTTTTCCCCCACATTTAAATATTTTTTCTTCAATATACATTACATTTCCAGTTTATATTTTGAATTACAACTAAATACCAGCTGAGACAAACCGCATATTTACCAAATTTTTATGTAAACTTCATGAAAATACTTCTAACGAGTTGAGTCAACACTAAGTTTAATAACAATGCAAGTTGGGGTGTATCCTATTTAATTAGGTCTACCCATTTTTTCTCTTCATAAATGTTTTTTGTTATTTTCACAGCTTTTCCGCTCTTAATATTTTGAATTTCTTACATAATACCAACTACAAAACCTCACCTAGCTCCAGATTACCAATCATAATCAACATTTTAACGAAAATATTAAAGCTTGAAAAAATAATCTGTTAATAATATATCATTGGGTTAAGAAGTATTTACCATATATTATGAAAGCAAAACAAAGCAGGAAAAAAAATCTTAAAAAATGCAAAAATCACAAAATATGTAGTCAGTGGTCTCGTCATAGACTATGCTCCAAGTATAAAATACAATATACGTTTATTTTTTTTTTTTTTTTACAGTAGATCAGATAGATAGGGAAATTCGTAAACAAATGGGGATAAGCCCGTTTTTTATTTATCAAATATAAAAATATTTGTGATGTTCAAAATAAGCCTTTGTTATTTACGAAGTCATTTTAAATTTATTTTACTTTTTTTGCTTCAATAATATGGATTCCTGATTGTCCTAAATTTATAGCATTGATCTTTACCAAGAAATAGCAAAGTTTTACCAAAGTTTTACTATGGATAAAGTCAGTAAAATATAAGTATAGATAATAATAATTAAAGAAATGAATGAAGGGACGAAATTTTCGACTTTGTCAATATTATAAAACTACAGGAGTGTAAAAAAAATGCAAATGAATGTTTGTAATTAAATAAATATTAGCTAGTGAAACCAATACTATATACGTTATTGGGCAAATTATTTTAGAAAATCCTTACATTGCTTTTAAAGATAAAATTATTTTTGGTTTTTACATTTTTGCTTCTTAGTAAAAAATAAAACTATGGTTTTTAAAGTATCAAAATACGCCCTAAAGCTAGATACCCATTTTGAACGACAACACTAAAAATGTTGTTGACTACTTTTTAGCATGGTAGGGCACTTGCTCCTTTTGCACTAACCACGTTGGTAATAAGATTAAAAATGTAAGTGTGTTATAAAAATTAAATCCCCCACATCAATGAAAATCTTCCAAGAACGTAATGTATTAACTAATTAATAACCTTTCTTTACACATTGAATTTTTTTCTTTTTTTTCTGATATTAGGATAATAATTTTGATGTCTTGCAGCATCTTGGAACTTTGACTTTTAGACAGTCTGCTCTATTATAAATTTGGCTAGTTTGATTTTAATTATTTGATAAAGAGGAGACCTGTTAGGAATTCTATTGGGTTTAAAATTTGATTTTACTATAAGACAAACGTTTTAAAAGGTTCTAATTTGTAGCTTGGGTTAAGATTTGTTGCCCTGGTATTTGAATGGCGATTGTTCTGTTTGAAAGGCCCCCTTGTTTATTAAATACCCTAAAATTTAAATATAACCTTTAACGTTCATAAGGCAGCAACTTCCTAGGAGGAACTTTTAAGGAAACTACCAAAAAGTTATATTTTAAGTTTGGCTTGAAACTTTAATTTTCGGTGAGTAACATTAGATTTTTTATTGAATTTACGTACTATTTTTTTTAGGCTAATGTCTCTTAGTTTGGTTTACGTTACTTTAAAATAGGACAAACAGTCACAATACTGTTTAATTAAGTCTTCAGGATTTCTATAAAAAGTAAATCGCCATAATTATTAAGGAATATTATTTTCAATGAATAATATTTTTCATATTATATTTGCTCTTAAATGTAATCAAACTATAGTTTTTAAATATTATAAAGTTTAAATTGTAAATTATTGACATGTCACCACACTAAAATCAATTTTGGAATGCAGTTGTGTCAACAGAATTCGATAAAAACGACAAATGTGAAATCCATAATAGATGTATTAAAATTAAAGAAAATTAATGTTATAATAGAAGTGTTAGGAATTCGAGCAGCTAGGAAATAGACAAAGGGCTAGCTAGCAGTGGAAATGGGAAAGATAAAAAAATAAATAAGGGCTAGTTAGCAATGGAAATGGGAAAGATAAAAAAATAAATAATTTTCTTAATATCTTGAAACATACTTGGATTTTGCTGATCTCTGTTTCAATAGTTTTTAATAAACAGTTAAAGAAGCTTTTTCTACATTGAGTGAATAAAACAAAAGTACACATGTATCTTTCACAGCCAATGCTGTTGGACATTTCATCTACTTTAATTACGTTATTAAATTGAAAAAACTCTCGAACAGGATTCAATATCAATTCTTCTGACTTGGTAGGGTATAGAGACACCGTTCTAATTTCTTATCTCTTCGCATATAAGTACGTGAAATATAAGTTTTCAGCAAGGCATTTTAACTGGCAAGTTCAACATAATGAGATGAATGATTATGGTTAGTGATAAAGGTTCAAATTAGAAATTACATGTGAAAATATGCTTCGAGAATATTTGGTGGCAACTTCAGTCACCAACATAATTGTTTATTCTGTTTAAGTGTGTGAAGGAACTGAACATGAAAATGTGAATGAACGATGCTTTCAGGAATTACCGTCATTTTCAAACTCCAAAATCTTGAACTTCTTTTATTTCATTCTGGAATAATGATAAATCTATAATTCACAACATTAAGTTTTTTTTTTTTTTTTTTTTTTTTTTTTGTAGAAAATGGATTAATCTTTCTGCTTCATCTCCCTCGTGCCATTTCTGACATTTTGCAGAATGCACCAACTCAAACTTTGATTCTCCCTCTTTTCCTACTCTAGTATTTTCTGATGGCAAACTGTCGTTTTGTTTCTACTACAGCGGAACATTTTGTTCAAATTTTTTACTATAATTCTACCTCAAATGATTCCGGAAATATTCCTCCTCCTCGAACATCTCTAACTCATTTTTTTTTTTAAATTTAAAGTTCACATCCCACGGGCATTGCCCTATTCTAGGAGAGGAACTTTTCTAGGTAGTATATAACTAGGATTCCAAGTGGGATCGAACCGGCGCCCTCAAGCACGTGAGACAATCACTCTACCGTTCATGCTTAACATAAAAATTTCTTCTAAATATGTTATTACATCACTCTTTGAACTTAACACCAAGAATGTTTATGAATTTCATGGCATCCCTTCTATGGTTCTCAAAATCTATGCTTCTGAAAAAAAAAAAAAAAAAAAAAAAAAAAAAAAAAAAATATATATATATATATATATATATATATATATATATATATATATATATATATATATATATATATATATATATATATATATATATATATATATATATATATATATATATATATATATATATATATATATATATATATATAATATATATATATAGAGAGAGAGAGAGAGAGAGAGAGAAGAGAGAGAGAGAGAGAGAGAGAGAGAGAGAGAATTTTTTTTTATAAGTATCGAAAATATATCTTTATTCCATAAATTCTTATCTCCTTTTGCAACTCTTCCTGTAATTTATCCTGGTTCCACTCGACTCATCGTCACAAAGCAACTTGGGCGGAGCAATGAGTGTTATTGTAAAAACGTTCGGCATTCAGTTATCGTTTGTGTTAGGCGAGCGTAGGTAAATTGCGTCGAAAAGCAGCATCACACCTTCCCAGTCAGTGTGCGCTTAAAATGTTAATCAACTAGTTGTGTCTGATGTAATGTCCACTTTATTTTTAAGTTTTTGTTGTGTAATTTTTTTTCCTTTTTTTTTAGGGTATTTTTTTTTTCAGGTTGGTATTTTTATAAGCGTTTTAAAATCTTACCTTGAGTAAGTAATTTTACATTGAAAATAAAGAGAAACAGTGAAAGTTTATTTTAAAAAAGTGAAAGTTTTGTATATATATATATATATATATATATATATATATATATATATATATATATATATATATATATATATATATATATATATATATAATATATATATATATATATATATATATATATATATATATATATATATATATATATATATATATATATATATATATATATATATATATATATATATATATATATATATATATATATATTATATATATATATATATATATATATATATATATATATATATATATATATATATATATATATATATATATATATATATATATATATATATATATATATATATATATATATATATATATATATATTATATATATATATATATATATATATATATATATATATATATATATATATATATATATATATATATATATATATATATATATATATATACCTTTCGACCTCGGAATAAGGTCATCATCAGAAATGCCAGAGTGAAATAAAACAATAAAGGAATTTTGAAAATGAAAAATGATACAGTAACTCGACTATAATAATATTAATAATAATAATAATAATAATAATAATAATAATAATAATAATAATAAATAATAATTGTAATAGTAACAGTATTAATAAAACTGGTAATAATGATAATTTTTAGAATATTATTATTATTATTATTATTATTATTATTATTATTATTATTATTATTATTATTATTATTATCGTTATGATTATTATTATTTAGAAATGATATTATTAGAATTTGGGCTCAAAGGACGATTTCGTCTCCCCAGAAGCCCTTTCAGTTTAGTATCAAAACATGTAAAGTACACGATATTTGTATATGTAAATTTGTAACTGAAAAATGAATAAAGATTAAAGATTAAAGATTAAAGATTATTTTTAATTACATTACTATTTTTATATTAATAATAATAATAATAATAATAATAATAATAATAATAATAATAATAATAATAATAATAATGTTAGGAACGAATGTTTTCGTCAGTCATCTCTGCCTTTTTTTGCCTTACGTTTCAAGTTCTCAGGGAACATTTTTTTACTATATATATATATATATATATATATATATATATATATATATATATATATATATATATATATATATATATATATATATATATATATATATATATATATATATATATATATATATATATATATATATAGAACCTTGTCTAGAAGATGCTCCCATTCCATTTTTAACAACGTGTCTTACCTTACCTAACCCAACCTAACTTAACCTAACCTAACCTAACCTAATCAAATTTAATGTAACCTAACGAAGTGTAATCTCACATAACTAAAAACGTTCCAAAATAAAGAATAAAATGTACTTGTTGGGAGCATCTTCTAGACAAGGATATATATATATATATATATATATATATATATATATATATATATATATATATATATATATATATATATATATATATATATATATATATATATATATATATATATATATATATATATATAATCATCATAATCAATCTATTTCCTTTCGCTGCAGGGCATAAATCTATCATGCGTTTCCATGGGTTTCTTTCCCTGCATTTATATACTTTTGTTATGTCATTTGTCTGTTTATTTATTATTATTATTATTATTATTATTATTATTATTATTATTATTATTATTATTATTATTATTTTACACACTAAAGACGAAATACATGTAAATGCATTATACGCATCATAATCAAACGTGGAACAGTAATTTTGTCCCTTTAATAAATAAATAAATAAATAAAAATATAATAAATATCTGTGATAGTATACTCTAAAATAAAATTAAATTGCAAGATAAAGAAAATTTGAGATGCAAATGCATTGCAAACGAATATTTGTTTACGGAGGTGTAGACTCTCTTACCCTCCTACCTGTGAGCAGTGGAGAAAAATTAAAATTCCAAGATTTACATTCATAACTTCCCCACCTTTAATTATGTTCAAAAAAATTCCGTCCTTATCAGGAGCCTTTCCTCATATATATATATATATATATATATATATATATATATATATATATATATATATATATATATATATATATATATATATATATATATATATATATATATATATATATATATTACTTACTTATCTTTTATCTTATCACATTATACTTTAATACAAAATTCTTGTTTCTAACCCTAACTTTTGAAAATTACAATTAAATATAGCCGGCAAAATTTCTTTAATTTACATGAATAATAATAATAATAATAATAATAATAATAATAATAATAATAATAATAATAATAATAATAATAATAATAATAATAATAATAATAATAATAATAATAATAATAATAATAATAATAATAATAATAAAATAATTAAAATAATAAATGTCAATTCTATTGTAATTTAAGTAATATAATATATATATATATATATATATATATATATATATATATATATATATATATATATATATATATATATATATATATATATATATATATATATATATATATATATATATATATATATATATATATATATATATATACGAGTATATAGACTATAACGTAGGGAGGATACAGGCTTAGTCCGAAACAATGAAATTACGAGTCATTCGGCATTTAAGATATGTGAAACATTCCGATGAACTTCGTTTCTCAATGTTTTTTTTTTCCTTTCACGAATCATTCACGCATCACATGCACTATTTACGTAATCATCCGTTACGTAACTTCTTCAAATCTAGTGATCTCTCTTTCTCTCACGTAGTTCAACTCTAAGAAATATTGTGGTTCTGACGATATTACTCCTGTGGCTATTAAAATGTGTGTTGCTAGCTTTAGCTCCACTTTGATAAACTGTTTAACATCTACATTGCCAACCTCAATTTTTCCTTCCTGTTGGGGGCACTCATTTAACATGTGACGAAAAAGTGGGACCTTCCCTCAACATTCCGACTATCGTCCTATCATTTAAATCTCTGTAGTTTGTAAAATTTTTGAATCTATGATTAAGAGGGAGATTTGGAAACATCTTAATTGATCTAATCTGATCTCTGATATTCACTTTGGTTTCCTTAAAGAACATTCTATTGGTGATTTTCTTTCCCTTTTTTTTAAGCTTTGGCTTTCTGCTCTTCGGCAAAGCTATAAACCTTTTCCTACTATCAAAAGATTTCGATAGACTCTAGCATAAGGGTTCTATTTTCTAAACTTTTCTCTTTCACTTCTGGTCTTTCTATATAGTTGTTGTTGTAGAGGGCAAAAGTTAATCCTTGAAGTCTATCACTGCTGGTGATCATCAGGCTCTGTCCTATCCCTAACTATTTTTCTATTTACATTACTTCTCTTTCACCTGT
>SEYY01004459.1:62500-65184 GCA_009176605.1 Armadillidium nasatum
AATTCGAACTCTTAAAAATAGCCTAAAATCTAGATTTCTCACTTAACTTTTAAATGCCAGATATCGCCAGAACAAGCCTCTTTATAGTATAAATACAATACAATGATCTCATTTCGATGACATTGACCCAGTACTCTGTAATTCAACATTGAAAATTTACATCCAGAATTCACAGCTTTCCCCCCCACCCCCTCATTCTTCTATCCTGCTTCGCTTTCAAAAAAAAAAAAAAAAAAAAAAAAATTAGGATATATTTTCGATATATGGACTTGAGTTTTCAATTTTTGTTTTCAGTTATACATAAAAACAGTTACTACAGGCATACTTGAGACTTGTCATTTAATAAAACTGCTGCAACTTTTAATACTTATATAATTTTTACAACTTATTTAAGACACTCTTCTTCAAATTCACTACAACTGTCACATTTTCCTCATATTTAATTAATTTTTTTTAAGGGAGACTAGAAATTAAACGACTTTCTCTGTACCAAAAGTCGCTGACGGAGGACGAGAGTGTCTAGAAATTTCTTTCCTTCACTGTTTTTATCACTTAACACAATGCCCTTTTAAAGAAGTCATTTTACCTCCGATATGCTTCAACTTTCTTTTATCAAAGGATTCCATCTCGTCCTTATCTGCCCCAACTAACTTTCAGTTTGTATCTTCTTCATCAACATCAGAATTATCATGTCCTTAAAGGAAACTCAATTCTATTTGATCAAACCATCGTAGTTTATAATATTATGTTTATAAAGTATAAGTATAATAGTAATAGCATAATAGTATAAGTTTATAATATTATAATGTCTTTGTTGGATTGTTGTCGAAAATTTATTAAATTTAAATGTAATTGAGTAAAATTATTGATGAATATACTTGTAACAGATGATCCTCCCATATTTATTTATTTATTTGCTTGAAAATGAGATTTAAATTAATAATATACAGCGAATTATTTTTGAATACAATAAATTAATTTAATTTTACAGCAGGTCGTAAACCAATTTAATTATGACTTTAAAAAGCTGTTACAACCGTAAATTTGTTTGCTTGCATTTTTTTTTTTTTTTTAGATAAACAATTTAGTATTTTATCTTTGGGTTCATTTGTAATCGAAGGATTCCTATATTATAAATACGACATAATTAATATATATATATATATATATATATATATATATATATATATATATATATATATATATATATATATATATATATATATATATATATATATATATATATATATATATATATATATATATATATATATATATATATATATATATATATATATATATAGGGGACCGACCGGGGCTCTGGCTAGGGTTGCCTAAAATTTGTAAAGAGGTCAAAAGCACTGAAATTTTAGGTTAGGAAAATTATATATAATTTTAATTGAAGTTAATTTAATTATAAGTAAATAGCTAAATTCACTAAATTTGCTAAATAGCAAACATTCACTTAAATTAATGTTTATATGTGTTTTCTCCGAAAAAAAATTCCGAAAATTACAGATTTTGTATAATAAAAGTTTAAAAAAAGTCCAATTTTTTCCTGATTCACAATAGTGATTCAACAGGTTTTCCTAGGTAAGACCCTAAGGTAAAGTTGGAAAAAATGTAAGATATAAAATTATCAATATAACCTGCATTATATATATATATATATATATATATATATATATATATATATATATATATATATATATATATATATATATATATATATATAATATATATATATATATATATATATATATATATATATATATATATATTTTTTTTTTTTTTTTTTTTTTTTTTTTTTTTTTTTTTTTTAGTTTTTTTTTTTTTTATTATTTTGTTTGTACTTCAGTCACTATGGCTAAAAGATCAGCTTCAGCAGTATGGGAGTACTTTACAATGTTTCAGGATAGACTCGAAATATGCTAAATGTAACATCTGCAGTCAGGAAATTAGAAGAGGACATCCGGGTGCCCCAAGTAAAAATTTTTCAACCAAATCTTTATGGGGGCATCTAAAATCAAAACACAAGGATGAACATTCACTAAAGAAAAGGAGCGGTAAAAAGAAACCGAAAAGAATAAGAAAATATTGAAAAAACAAGAAAAAATTTTTTTTTTTATATTTGATTTAATCACCATTTTAACCCAGGAAGTAGGCAAACCCAGTTTTTCCTGATTTTTAACCGGGCCCCGGTCGGTATATATATATATATATATATATATATATATATATATATATATATATATATATATATATATATATATATATATATATATATATATATATATATTATATAGATTACTTTTTTTTTTGTAGGCAATCATTTGCACTTTTAATTATAATGTAACAATCAAAGTAATTATAATTTTGGTCCTCTTCATTGTTCTTAATTTACTACAACTTAATGTCATTTAAAAAAAAAAAAAAAAAAAAAAAAAAAAAAAAAAAAAAAAGCTCCAGTCTGGTAATTAGTCTTAATGAGGTGAGGCTGTTGGTATATAAATAAATATGTTGTTTTTTGTAATGACTTTCGATACCCAATTATTTAATTTGGTAACACCCAAATTTTTTACCCTAATTTTACGAGGTTAAAATTTTATTTTACTCTTTTATCGGGTTGAAAATTAGCAACCTCACTTTTCCATACTCTTTGTACTGACAGTTCTTATATTTTG
>SEYY01004460.1:5000-7500 GCA_009176605.1 Armadillidium nasatum
GTAGACTTGATGAACCCAAATGTTAAGGTCTCTTCCAGGCTTTTAATCCTCCTCCTCACACTGTTAAACTTTCAACTACGTTTCATCCGATCAGGTTTTTATTCCTGTGTTCTATTCTCTCAAGTCTTCTGCAGGAATGGCCCCTGCTTTTGCCAAGAAGACGTTTTAGGCATTTTTGGACCGTTAACTGACCGGGCTTGGGGTCGTACTACTGTAGTGTCCCCATGTTTTACTGTTTCGGCGGGATGGGTTTTACGCAGCATGTAGATCATATAACAGATGAATCTGTTAAATAGATGTTCATTTCATTCTCTTTCTCTTCAGTTAAAACTAGTAAATTTTAATTTAACTGTATATCAACGCTTGTTCTCGTACTATTCACCACAAGAACGCTTCTTCAGGAATTAATCATCTTATTCAAGCTTCGCAAACTCATTTGTTACATTTCATCTAGGAATCGCCAAAGTATATTATACGAGATACAAACTCTTCTCCGCACAAAATTTAAGTTCTTGCTCCTCCATTTCACATTTTGGCATTTAAAAAAAGGCAAACTCAACTTTATAGGTAACAACAGTATGCTATCATGCCTCCTCCTGAAGCTGAACTCTTCGCTTAGACAGTACCACTAGTTCCATTCTAGTCGATTTCGGAGGTATTCCTCCTTATACTTAAAATTTTAGTTTCTTCTTAAAGAAATTATTTCTGTTCTCCGTATGCGCAACGCTAAAAAGGCGTGTAGTCTTGATGGTATCTCACCTTTGGTCAAACTTGTGCTTTCGAAATTGCACCTACCGTAATGAACTTTCTCGACTCTGATCATCAACCTTTTCCTTTGCTCGTTTCGTGGGACATCTCAAAAGCTTTCTACAGAGCCTAGTGCAAAAGTTTGGTTTCTAGACTTCCCTTTTTCGTTATCCATCCTTCTTCCTGTAACCTTCTATTTGATTTCCTTTCCGGTTCTATAGCAGCTGTAGTCTTCCACCGTTTCTTTTAAAAATCTTTATTTATAGTGTAACTCAGGGTTGGGTTCTATCACCAACTCTTTTTCTACTTTTCATGAATGATCTTTTATGAGACGACAACTTCATCCTTCATTACTACTTTCATTCTACAATAAATAATTCTAGGAGGATGGCTTTAGGAATAAGTGACGTGATCTTTCTCGTATCACCTGTTGTGGCAGAGAAAATAGAGTAGTTGTCAGTGCCTCAAAAAAGTAATTTTTCCATATCTTTAGGTACTCCGAATTTTTCTTTACAACTATAATATATTCTAAGACACAACTCGAACCTTCTCTTAATATTCTTGGTATTTTCTTTTCTTGTAATCTTTCTTCGAAGGATCATATTCTTTTACTGAGCAAAGTTCTAAGAAGTTAGGTATTCTGGGGAGCCTTCAGAACTACTATTCTCAATCTTGATGCTTGCTCCATATAGTATGGAGTGTGCTTCGCTTACCTGAGGTGGTTCCACATATGTTCTTCGTGATATGGTGGAGTCTTGGGCTTTTCGACTTTACTACTCACACTATTTATCCAATCTCTTCGTGTCGTTGAATTGTTGAATCACTCTCCTTATACTATTCTTATTACGAGTATGCTATGGACATTTTTTTAAACTTTTGAGATCATGTTCGACTTTGCTTTCCAACACACTCATTCTCTTATTTCAGACTTAACCACTATTCTTATCCTCACATTTTTTCAATTGGTAAAATGTGGAATACTTTCCCGTCTATAGTCTCCGAATTTCCTGCCACTTGCACATTTTCAAGCACCATTTATTGGGTAATGTTGGCCATTATTCTCAATAAATTACTGATATTTTCCCATATATATATTTAAATATTATATATATATATATATATATATATATATATATATATATATATATATATATATATATATAATATATATATATATATATATATATATATATATATATATATATATATATAAGTACCGGTATATATATAATGGGGAAAATCTGTGTACTATT
Source organism: Armadillidium nasatum (assembly GCA_009176605.1). NCBI lineage: Eukaryota > Metazoa > Arthropoda > Malacostraca > Isopoda > Armadillidiidae > Armadillidium > Armadillidium nasatum. The sequence continues at coordinate 7,001 of SEYY01004460.1, forward strand.
ATGTAAGTAATATATGGGTTTGCGAATAAGTAATTGTCTTGCAGAGCTATAGTCAGACCTGATTGTTCCTAAATATATTCCACTTAAGTTGATTTTCTCTCAATAGAGCTGCAATTAGAGACGAACAAAATGCTTCTTTCCTTTTTTTTTTTTGAGCTATGAACGTTTATATCAAGGCTTCTCAAGCTTTGTTCATTGCAAACTCCCCCCACAAAAGAAAATTTTATTAAAAATTAAAAATATAAAATTAAGGTTGCCTCAAATGGGACTGGTGTGGGTACATATTCTGATACAAAAGGTGAAATCTGGGCTCGATATTGGTAATGGCGGGCCTCTGTACAATTTCTTTGTCCTACTTCAAATAGATTCAAAACTTCTTGTTACCTTCGCTTTAAGAAGTTCTGGAGTTTTAGAAGCTTTTTAAAGTGGGTTCATCCTCTGAGGTAGTTTTATATGTTTAGTAATTAAAAAGAGGGTTGAAGGAATTTATTCAGTGTGTT
>SEYY01004460.1:15000-22500 GCA_009176605.1 Armadillidium nasatum
AGGTATAGGGAAAGGGTAAGGCTGAAGTGGAGATGGATGGATGGAGTGAGAGAGATTTTGATGGAAGGAATTTGAGTTTAGAAGAGGGTAGAAGATTTGTAGAGACAGAGAGAGATTAAGGGCGTTGGTGAAAGGGGTTGGAAGGGGTTGGTTGTAAGGGAATTGTGGCTGGCACCACCCCACGAAAGTGGGAAAGGTGATAATGAAATATATATATATATATATATATATATATATATATATATATATATATATATATATATATATATATATATATATATATATATATATATATATATATATATATATATATATATATATATATATATATATATATATATATATATATATATAATATACGCATTATGAACGCATATCCATCAAATCGAAAATTTTATTCTGCATCCGCATCCGCATCCTCATCAAAATTAACATCCGCATCCGCATCCTCATCAAAATTAATTCCGCATCCGCATCCGCATCCTCATCAAAATTAACATCCATCATCCGCATCCTCATCAAAATTAACATCCTCATCCGCACTTTCGAAAATTCGACATCCGCATCCGCAAATTATAAAAAATGACATCCGATCCATCACTAGTATATACATAGAGTAGTTAAATTAATAATAATAATAATAATAATAATAATAATAATAATAATAATAATAATAATAATAATAATAATAATAATAATAATAAATCTGTTGGTTTTTGCGAGCTTGAGGAGGCAGAAGATCGGCTCACAGTGGTTTCATATAAAAGCTAATATTTATTAAGGAATTGGAGCGTTCGTGTTCAACATTAATCTGTTTCATCATTGTACACACACACACACACACGCACACGCACACGCACACGCACACGCACACGCACACACAAAAGAATAATAAATAAATTAATAAAGAAAAAAATGTTCGGTGCGTTGTTGCAAATTTGGTATTCTCTCACACTTGCGCTTTTTCTAATTCCTTTCATCAGCTTTTTTATTATTATTATTTAAAATATTTCAGGAATGTAACTAATAATCAAAATAAGAAGAGGGATACCGGGAGAGGGAAAGGATTAAGGGGTGAAATTTGCAAGAGAACAAGAGAACTTTAAAAGGAAACTCACCGCTGACACAGTGACACAGGTCATATTATTATTATTATTGTTTTTTTTTTGCGTAACTCGTAAGGAAAGTCATTTCGACCCCTTCTGTAATTTCATTGCAACTTATGTAACTACTGAAAAAAATACTTTCTTAACCTCATTAAAGAGCTCCTCAAAGATTCACGCACACACACACACACGCACGCACGCACGCACGCACGCACGCACGCACGCACATACACATATACACATATACACATATACACATATACATACATACATTCATACATACATACATACACACACACATACATACACACACATACATACACACACATACATACACACATACATACACACACATACATAAACATACACACACACATACATGCACACACATACATACACACACATACATACACCGTCCTTGCGCGAGTGGAGTGCTCAAACACTAAGATTTACATATCGGTATCGTTGTTACGACTAAACGATCAGTGTTAGTGCTTGGCGATGCTTTCTCATAAGTTACGCGATGTATATTTTCAAATAGGTTTGAGTTCTTCCCCGAAAGCTATAGTTCGTGTGTGTGTGTGTGTGTGTGTGCTTTCACAGTTGAGTTTGCCTTTCTTAGTTACTCAGAGTAAATGAAGTGAAACATGAAACATGCATACGTAGTCTGTTTGTGAGTGAGTGAGTTCATGTCTGTTTTCATGTACGATACACCCGTAATCATATTATAATGTCCATCTGGTCTAAGCGTAGTAATGGTGTATTACGTAAAAATATCTTAATTTAAAACTTCATACAGCTGAGAATGGAAAGACAACGCCCCTGACGCGGCGGAATTCCCTTCTTCCGATTTCTCAATTTCTTTTCCTAAGTAATTTTAAAACCCTCCATTAAGGGGTCTACGAAGGGAGGGGAGGGGAGGGAAGGGGGGGGGGTTGAGATTGGACTTTCCCTCTTCTCCACAAATTACTAAAACTATTTCATGGTAAAAGTAAATTCTTTTGTAATGAATTTACTCCTAATTTTTGTACATTTGGTATCATTATTATTATTATTGTAAGTAGTATGTCTCTTTACATTAATTATGATTTAAAACTTATATATATATATATATATATATATATATATATATATATATATATATAATATATATATATATATATATATATATATAATATATATATATATATATATAAAAAGAACCGGCTAGATATAGCTTTGTATATTTTACTTGTCTGGTACTAAGATTATAATTTGGTATTTTCTTGGGTTTTATTTGTGCCATATTATTCTGAGTTCCAAAATAATAAAGTGTAAACTAATATTCTCTTAAATAAATATTGATAGTTGTTGCAGTGAGTTTGACTACCTTGTAATGCTTATGTATAAGGCAGTCATAGTGGAAGCTGAAATATTGAACTAAGCCATACTAAGAAAAAGTGTAATTCCAACACCTCACAGCTTCCATATATATATATATATATATATATATATATATATATATATATATATATATATATATATATATATATATATATATATATATATATATATATATATATATATATATATATTAGGGATGGAGGGAAGTATCGGTATATTTTCGATATATCGGTATATAACGTCGCAAAGAAAAAGGGTCAAGTGATTTAGAACGAGCGGAACAATTTATAAGTCTTTTACCTTTTGAATCAACCCTAACCAAAAGACGGGTGAACCTGAGCCACCCCAGATATGAGAGCAATGCTCTATACAATGGCGGATGAGACCCTTGTATAATTGGAGTCACTGCTAAGAAGTAAAAATTTCTCGCAGCCTAAACAGAGCTCCCAGCTTCTTTGAAGCCGCCCTAGCCACCATTGTGATATGAGGTTTCCAAGACATTTTTTTTTATGTGAAGACCATTGGTGTTTAAACTGTGAACAGGAGAGATGGGAGAACTATCGAAAGAAACAGAAAAATTAGGATGCGTATTTTAGAGGGAGATTTCAAGAAGTTGAGTTTTTAAAGAGTTGAATTTCACAAGGTTAAGACGACTACACTGAGAAATTCTATCTAGATCAGCAAGAATTGAATCGGAAAGATGAAGACGAGAGGCAACTCTAGATGCAAAAGAGGGAGCAGATTTGAAATGATAGAATAATAGGGGGTCGAGTCATCGGCATATGAATGGATAGGGTTAGATGAGCAGCTGAGATCATTATTAATGAAAAGTAGGAATAGAGTAGGAGACAGGACAAAACCCTGGAGAACACCAACATCAGAAGAAATATAACAATTAGAAAGAAAACTAGACATAAGTAAGCAAAGAGGAGAAAATCCAAAGGAGGGGAGCTTGGAAAGCAGTGACGCGTGGCATACCCGGTCCTGTGGTTCTCAAAACTTGTGCTTCCGAGCTTGCACCGTGCCTCGGTAAACTATTTCGTCTTTGTCTCTCTACTTCAACCTTCCCTTCTTGCTGGAAACGTGCGCTCATTCAGCCTGTGCCGAAGAAGGGGGACCCCTCAACCCTCCAACTAACGTCCTATTTCTTTGACCTCCGTTCTCTCTAAAGTTTACGAATCTATCCTTAACAGGAAGATTTGGAAACATCTCAATTCTTCTAATCTTATCTCAGATCGCCAATATGGCTTTCGTAAGAAACGCTCTACTGGTGATCTTCTTTCCCTTCTCTCTGACTCTTGGTCCTCCGCACTTCGGCATTTCGGTGAATCTTTTGCTGTCGCGCAGGACATATCGAAAGCCTTCGATAGAGTCTGGCACAAAGCTTTGATTTTAAATTCCCTTTCCGGTATCTATCCTTCTCTCTAATTTCCTTTCCGGTCGTTCTATAGCTGCTGTTGTAGACGGCCACCGTTCTTCCTTTAAATCTATTAATAGTGGTGTTCCTCAGGGTTCTGTCCTATCCCAACACTTTTTCTACTTTTCATTAATGATCTTCTCTCTATTACCTCATCTCCTATCCACTCCTATGCTGATGACTCCACCCTTCATTATTCTTCCCAGTTTGAAAAACGTCCCACCCAACAGCAGTTGATAGACTCGAGAAGGGTAGCCTTGGAGCAACTAACCTCTGATCTTTCACTTATTTCAAATTGGGGCAGAGAAAACATGGTTGTTTTCAATGCCTCAAAACTCAATTCTTCATCTCTCCACTCGACACAATCTTCCACACAAGTATGATATCTTCTTCGAAAACACACAACTCAAACCTTCATCTGTTCTTAATATTCTTGGTGTTTTTTTTTCTCGTGATCTTTCTTGGAAAGATCACATTACTTCTCTTTCTAAACAAGCTTCTAAGATGTTTGGGTGTTCTGAGGCGCCTTCAGAATTACTTCACGCCACCCAGTTGCTTGCTCTGTATAGGGGTTTGTTCGCCCCTGTATGGAGTACGTTCACATCGGGGTGTTCCACACACACGGCTCTCCTAGAGAAGGGAGTCTAGGGCATTTCTCTCATCAACTCTCCAGCTCTTACTAACTCTCTTCAATCTCTTCTGCCCGTCGAATTGTTGCGTCACTCTCTCTTTACTATCGCTATTACAACGGGACACTGCTCTTCTGAACTCTCTCGTCGCATACCTCCTCCATTGAGAAGAGCTCGTGCGACACGCCTTTCTACACAGTCTCATCCTTTCTCTGTCCAACTCTCCGACCCCAGACTTAACCGCTATGCTTAATCTTACATATACTCTACTTGTAAAGTCTGGAACACACTCCCTTCATCTGTTTTCCCAACTTCCTTTGACTTGCATACTTTCAAACGCCGTGTATCTGGACACGTCGGCCTCCATCGACCATGATTATAGATCCTTCCCAACTCCGGTGGAATTTGGTAGGCCTTTGGCCCTTTGCCCACCGGAGGAGATATATAAAAAAAAAATGCCTTAGACATGTCAAGCACCACCACACAATTCTCATCATCATTTCCTAAGGGCAGATCATAAATGTATAAGATAGGAGAGTATTATCACCAGTAGACCTCGAACGTCGAAAGCCATTCTGACTATCAGAAAGAAAGGAATGGGATTCTTGATGATCTAAGAAATGAGTGTTGAGAAGGGTTTCAAAGATCTTTTACAGAATGCAAGCGAGAGCTATAGGATGATAGAAGGATCAGAGCGGGTTCAAACACTGCGGGAAGTACTAGTATTGAGGCATAGAGAGAAAAGTTTAACGAGAGAGGACCAGTCACAAGCTCACTCCCATAAACCTCGGGGAGGAATGACATCCTAGCCGCTTGCCTTCATTACGTTCAGAGATTTCAAAATCCCATGCACCTGATCAAAAGCAATCACAGGTAAAGGCATGGGGCATCTGATAAGAGAAGTAGGAGGAGGATTGCCGGAGTCGTTCAGAGTTGAATTAGAGGAGAAAAGGAGGCCGAAGAGATTATCCTTTTCTGTTGGAGTGTTAGCAACAAAACCATCGAAGGAATATATAATATATATATATATTATATATTATATATATATATATATATATATATATAAATATATATATATATATATATATATATATATATATATATACCTTTAAAAATTATTTTTTTAGATAAAAATTAATAACTTTTAAAATTTTATACATCCGCAACATTTGCATTTAATAATTGCGGATGCGAAATTGCAAAATCATGAACTGCGATATGGATATCATTTACATCACTAATATATATATATATATATAATATAATATATATATATATATATATATATATATATATATATATATATATATATATATATATAATATATATAATATATATATATATATATATACGGTGGTCAAAAAAAAAAAATTTTTTTTTAAATTATTGAAATTGAAATTGAAAAAGAGCATAATTGATGCTTTATTTATATGTGAGAAAATTTTAAAATTTCTACCTTTATTTGTAGATTTGAATTTTTTTTTTTAAAGCTATATAAAAAGCTTAATTTCCATTGTTTTATTTCAGAAATTTATTTCCTTGAGATAATGCCTTTACCGAAGAATATAAAATTCATATTAAACATTATCGAATGGAGAAAAAGTATGGCAGAATGAAATTATTACATGAATTCCCTCACAAAGGATGGACTTTAGTGGGTTTAGACACTGCTAAAGAAAATTGATGAATTTGCAAGTATTAAACGAAAAGCAGAAAGCGGGCGTCCCATTTAATGCTTGTAGTTTCATCAATTTTCCTTAACAAAGTGTCAAAACCCCCTAAAATTCATCTTTTGTGAGGGGATTCATGTAATAATTTCATTCTGCCATACTTCTTCTCCATTCGATAATGTTTAATAAGAATTTTATCTTCTTCGGTAAAAGGTATTATCTCAAGGATATAAATTTCTGAAATAAAACAATGGAAATTAAGCTTTTTATATAGCTTAAAAAAATTTAAAAAAACAGAAATCTACAAATAAAGGTAGAATTTTTAAAATTTTCACACATATAAATAAAGCATCAATTATGCTCTTATCCAATTTTTGAACTTTCTACGTTGGATAATTATAGAGTTATTGATTATTTTAAAATACGTTTTTTTTTTTTTTTTTTTTCATTATATATATATATATATATATATATATATATATATATATAATATATATATATATATATATATATATAATATATATATATATATATATATATAATATTGAATACTGTATATAATGTGAAAATTTTATGTAACTGTAAATAAATTAAGTTCTTTACCTACAGGTGTTATGATTGCACTTTAGAATATCACATAGGTTAAATTCGATTTCACATAATGCGAACATGCGTTTATAATGTGATGCAGCATGAGTAATTTTGAGAAATGAAATAACTGATAAGGCTATGGGGCTATAGAAAACTCTATATTGGTGGAAAATAGTTTCACAAAGCCAGCAAATGTTTATAATAAAATATGATGTATAATTGTAAGTAAGTTATGAATGAACGAAAAGTGAAAGGGTAGAATTTAAGTCGGCCAGATCTCAAATCTCATTATTAGGTTTAAAGATTATCTCGAAGGCAAGTATCTCCTTCAGTTTGGTGATTACACCCTTCAAAATCATCTCGGGGAAGAGCATGAGGAAAAAGTCTGTGGCTTTGACTCCGGCTCCGGAATTGGAACCGAATGTTACGGTAGCACTGAATTCGATTTCCAGTGCAACCGAAAAAACCCGCCTGGGTCCGGTAAACCCACTGCGGCCCGGAAAAACCGGCTGCGACCCGAAAAACCAGATCTGGTTTTTCGGACCGTATTCGTTTCGGGGTTTACCTGCCGGAGTTAATTTCAAATGATGCTTATTAATGGTGTATTAAATCAAACAAAATATAAGAAAATTAACATTTTAATTCCATTATTTCTTCGTTACATATTGGGTGGGGCAAAATGAATGGAACATAAAAGAAGAAAC
>SEYY01004461.1:5000-7500 GCA_009176605.1 Armadillidium nasatum
TTGCAGCCCGATTTCGTTGCAAGCGAAGGAGGCGAAGTCTCTCGACGAAGCCTGAAGAAACCAGAGAATCGCAACAGATATTCAACGAGAGGGAAGCGGAGGACAATCAGGAATGTACCTCTTCACTCCTGAAGAGGGGCGAAGCTTCTACGTTATACGGAACGAAGGATTGTTGCGAGGAAAGTTCTTGCACTCTTCCTTGTAGCGAAGAGTGTCGAGAAAATCCGGGTACGAAATTTGGTAACGAGGAAGACGTTCGGAGGAAGAAAAAAGTGACCTATCAAAGCAATTATGAACCGGCAAGAAATAGCGTTTATAGCAAAAAAATTGTAGAAATACCTGAAAATATTGGAGGTAAAGTTTACTTTTAAGTATTTTCAATACAAAATTTTAAATTAAAGTTTCCTTTTTATTAAAATATAATACTAGATAATTTTCACATATTATTATTATTATTATTATTATTATTATTATTATTATTATTATTATTATTATTATTATTATTATTATTATTATTATTATTATTATTATTATTATTATTATTATTATTTTTATTATTATTATTATTGTTAATTATAATTATTACTATATATATATATATATATATATATATATATATATATATATATATATATATATATATATATATATAAATATATATATATATATATATATATATATATATATATATATATATATATATATATATATATATATATATATATATATATATATATATATATATATATATATATATATATATATATATATATATATATATATATATATATATATATATATATTATATATATATATATATATTTATATATATATATATATATATTATATATATATTTTTTTTTTTTTTTTTTTTTTTTTTTTTTTTATTTATATATTTTATATATATATATATATATATATATATATATAATATATATATATATATATATATATATATATATATATATATATATATATATATATATATATATATATATATATATATATAATATATATATAATATATATATATATACATATATATATATATATATATATATATATATATATATATATATATATATATATATATATATATATATATATATATATATATATATATATATATATATATATATATATATATATATATACTATATAATATATATATATATATATATATATAGAATATACAGTTACTTTTATCAGAGTCGTATTTTTATTATTATTATTATATTATTATTATTATTATTATTATTATTATTATTATTATTATTATTATTATTATTATTATTATTATTATTATTATTATTATTTATTATTATTATTATTATTATTATTTATATTATTATATTATTATTATTATTATTTTATTATTATTATTATTATTATTATTATTATTATTATTATTATTATTATTATTATTATTATTATTATTATTATTATATATTAGAAAACATAAAGTTTTCGTATATTAGAATATTTTGGATAGAGGAAAGGCCTTGGAATGATGTTTTGTTAGTTTAGAGTGATATCAGGTGATTAAATTTTCTGGTTGGGAAATAGAAAGATTAATTCGATATTAGATGTAGATTTGTTTGAAGGATCTCATCTTTAGCTTTAGAACTGTTAGAGTAACATTGTTGACTTTACAGTTTTCACATTTTCGTTTATATATGATGGGAAACAGAAAGTTGAAGGAATTTTTTCATTAACAGTAAAAAAAAAAAAAAAAGAAAAAGGAAAAAAAATTTTGTTTCTGTCGTAAATAAATAAAAATCCTCTTTCTAGAATGCTTTTTGAAATATATATATAATATATATATATATATATTATATATATATATATATATATATATATATATATATATATATATATATATATATATATATATATATATTATATATATATATATATATATAAATATAGAAATATATATATATTATATATATATATATATATATATATATATATATATATATATATATATATATATATAATATATATATATATATATATATATATATATATATATATATATATATATATATATATATATATATATATATATATATATAATACAAAGTAAGAAAGAGGTAGGAGAGAGGTAGGAGAGAGATGGAGAAGGTACATCAGTGAATTGTTGAATGGAGGGGGGGGGGGAAATCATTGGAGAGGGGAAAGCGGTAAAGAATAATGGGAGGGATAGTGACTGGAGAAGCGGAGAGGAGTATGGAGGATGTTGATTCAGCTGTGTGAAATATGAAAAAGGAAAAGTCGGAAGTACAAACGCACTATTTGGGGATATGATAAGCGAGTGAGCTGGAGAGGTGATTTACTTGTTGGTTAGATTGTTTAACGTGTGTTGGGAAGAAGTGTGAGTACCTCAGAAATGGTAGAATGCTTGCATAGTACCAATATATAAAGGAAAAGGGAAAAGGGTGGCGTGTATGATTATATGGGGATAAATCTGTTGCGTGTGGTAAGGAAGATATATGAGA